>MVGT01003206.1:17403-41447 GCA_002174775.1 Macleaya cordata | reverse complement strand
AAAAAGAGTATGATTGGTCTTTTGTTTTGATGTTTCCTTTTGTAAAAGTTAAAAAAGTAAATTATCTACCTTGTAGGGGAGGTAGCCTCTACAATCGAGTGGGAGAACCTTGAAGCTTAAAAAGGGCACATTCTTGTGAAGCTTACTCTCCTAGTGTTAGAATAGGAGATAGTGTCCTTGTCCCGTACTTGTATATTCAGTTGGCATATTAATAATATTCACTTTGTTGCTTTGCCTTGTTCCTTGCAGAATTTGAAGCTTCGTTAATATTCATCTAACTGGCTGACTAGTGTACGTAACTTTGACTATAAAACACTAGTGCCGCACGGGCGTGTCTAGCAATAGAAATGTCCCGTGACACTTGGCAGATTCATACTAAGATTCTTGACATTGAAGATTCAATACTTTGAATCCATTCATTTCCAATGTGTTTCACGTACTTACAACCATGTTGTCCATGACTTTGCAAAACATACTCTCTTAGTATTTCCGATTAGTGGTCTCCTCTTTGTCCACCCAAGATGCTTCAGCAACTGCTTTAATGAAATTTGTTGTCTTTCCTTATCCAAGAATTTTTTTTTATCTTGTTATCCATTCAAATCAATAATTTATGAATTTGGGTACTTATTCTCTTATCCATACATTTTTTAACCCGCACAAATGTATTTTATATTATTTTGCAGTAATGTTAATAAGAAAAAAGTGTCAAATATCAAATTGGAAAAACGTTGTAAAAGAAATAAGAATAAACACAGAAAATTAACGTGGTTTGATCACGATCGACTTACATCCACGACACAAAAGCCAATAGGCTGCATGTTATTGATCTCCATTACTATGAGATTTTGGGATGATTACACCAACTTATAGAATGTAGGGCATCACAAATAAGTAAACAATTGTGTAGAGATTAGAACACAATTAGAGAAATAACAATTTTGTGTTCTTCTTTTAAGAATAAATAAGTTCTTTTTTTTTCACGTATGAGATTGATGAAATTTTTTCATGCTTTCCTTACAATGAATGAATAAGATATCAACTTGTGGCTTGCCTTTGTGCATGAGTACATTTTTTTGTTAGCCTACGAAGTTCATCAATTCATCTCCTTTAATTATTAACCATAAAAAATGTAGGGTAAGAGTATTAGTATCTCTACAATCGATATATATATACTTCTATAAACTGTGTGCGAGATAGTTGATATTTTTAATGACATAAATAAGTATAAGAGCGGTTTTCAGTGACATCATTATATTGAGTCATTGACACCACGATGTAGATCATCCTCACCAAAATTTTAACAGTTCGAACTAAGATCCCAATAGAGCCTTCAGGGAAACAACTGTGTGGGAATTGTGATACAATGCTTTCTACAGTCATAGATTTGGTATACGCGATACTTTTACTTCCAAACAAATAAAGTATGCACGTCACTTTTGCTTACACTTGGATTTGGTAGACACTGTACTTTTACTTGCAAATATATCAAGTATGCACATTACTTTTACTTACACACGGATTAGCTATACCTAGTACTTTTGCTTCCAAATAGACAAAGTATGCGCATCAGTTTTACTTACACTTGGATTTGGTAAACACAGTTCTTTTACTTGCAAATATATCAAGTATGCACATTACTCTTACTTACACATGGATTAGGTATACCCAGTACTTTTACTTCCAAATAGACAAAGTATGCGCGTCAGTTTTACTTACTTTGATTTGGTAGACGCGGTACTTTTACTTGCAAATATATCA
The DNA here is from genome assembly GCA_002174775.1 of Macleaya cordata. NCBI lineage: Eukaryota > Viridiplantae > Streptophyta > Magnoliopsida > Ranunculales > Papaveraceae > Macleaya > Macleaya cordata. The sequence goes on along the minus strand of MVGT01003206.1, from coordinate 39,689 downwards.
AATATGCACATTACTCTTACTTTCACATAGGTTTTGTATACCCAGTTCTTTTACTTTCAAATAGATAAAGTATGCCCGTCACTTTTACTTACACTTGGATTTGGTAGACGCAGTACTTTACTTTCCAATATATCATATATGACTAGTTTGGTTTGCCATGTCTGCACTCTAAACGTAGCGAGAGAAAGACAGTGTTGTAGTGTTGTTATTCAAGTGAGGTGCTAGTTGACCAACAACATTGGTGGGCTTGATAGTTTGGAGGAGGGTCAGGACATCACAGGTTCGGATGAGTTGGAGGATGATGAGGATCGACGCTTAATTGATGCTTATGCTCTAGAGAGATATGGTTCATACCCCGATATTTGGGTCATGGGTGTCATTCGTATGCGTAAGAATTATACGACTGTCATCGGTGCTAGTAATCGCAAAACCCGCTCCTTATCTGATATGTAAGACAGGTGACCCTTTCTTGTTGTGAAGTATTGGTTTTCCTTTCGTTAGGCGTCAATAGGGATGCTATTATTCGAGTTTTCCTCCATGTCCCCCTTTTTTTTCCAAAGGTAAGTTTGAAGGAGTTTTGTTTGTACTTGTATTTTAGGTTTGGGGAGGTTTTGGCTTTTGTCCCCCATCGAGTTTTTGTTTTTTTTTTAACAAAAAATGAGATGCAAGTTGATGCCGCAAGTTAAGTGCAATATTGCTACTCAAGTGAAGATATTCATGTCGTGCAGCTACTCAACTCAAAGCGCACTTAATTTTACTCTTGAATGTAATTTGTATACAGTTATTGTAAAGTGAAAAGATGTAATGTGATTCTCCCATACGAGGATGTTTAACAATTTTACATTTTTGTTAATTTTGAATACATTTAAAAATAAATAAAAAGTTCTTAGAGTTACTACTTCATATTTGTCTCATTGGACCAACAGTAGATTCATTAACTACAACTTCATTGAGAACAAAAAATACATCAGCTAGCTATTAAATCTTGCTTGAGTTCTATTGTTTAGAAAATGAGGTTAACATACAATCATATCTACATTATACAATCATTTTTAGCTATTAAATGATTACACTCCCAATTAAGAAATCTCCACTACTAACTCTTTTTTTTTTTAGCACCCAAATGCTTAGTCTTATAATCTTCATGTGCATAACAACATGAAATATGAATTACATTAATTCATCTTTGATCTGCATGATTTAGGGTAGACTCCGTCAGGTCGATATATAAAAACAGATACCATAAATAAATCTAAAGTAGCTAATATTCTTTACAACCAGTAAGGTTATTTTGATATCTCTCTCCTTAAAATGTAGAAGGGTATTTTTAAAAACTAAATCAATGAAAGAACTGTCCATATTATCTCATTCACATAAAATCAATTGTCTATATAACACTAGTTTGAATACAACACAAAAAAATAAATAAATAAATAAAAAGAAGAGTCAAACATAAGCATTAAATTATATGTCCAGATAGAACATAAGTGACCGATGTTGTAGCATTGTTGGGAACAAAAGAAGAAGCCCACCAAGACGAGTAGGCTTTTGGACTAAGAACTTAACTTCATCTCTCTTTCTTCACCTTCTTCCTTCCTTCTCCTTCTCTCCCACCATCCTTATTCCTTCCTTCCCAATCCTCGACTAACTACAAAAAAAAAGTATAACAGAAAGAATTATATAATTTCTTACAAATCAAAAAAAAGAAGAAAAGCTTTGGAGATTTGAATACTTATAATTTAGATAAAACAACTTCAAGTCATACACCTTGGCCAAGTGAAAATGAATTCTGGCGACACTTAAAAATCACTAAACCAACTAAACCGAACCATATCTCATAACAAAATTGAGTAAGTCTATATCTATATAGAGTAACCCTTTGTGATCCAACTCATGCGTATATGTCTTTCGATTCACAAAACAAGGAAAGTAACAGTTAGTTCTACGTAGTCTCATTTGTGTGAGCGTTTAAAATACTACCTTTGATACTAGTAGTTTCTGTGAATACAAAAATCAAAGTCTCACGTGAACTATCTCTAAAATGGAAGGTGGTACCAAAAAAAGTCTATAATCCAGGCGTTCTAAATTCTATTGGAACTTTATTCGACAGAATACGAGTTAAAGAAGATATATTAGAGTTGTTTACAACATCCAAGAGCTCTGGATTGTCAAATCCTACCAAAATGAATTCTCAATGCCAAAATATATGGGGCATTGTATCATTTTATTAACAACAAAACAAAGTCAGTCTTGAGGTTTGTTTAGATACCCAAATCAAAACTCATAACTACTTGGCAATTAGTTAGTTTAAACGTGATGAGGTTATAAGGTTAAACTTAGATTATCACCTTTCCATTGAAGGGAGTCCGGGATCATAAATATTTGTGGTCCACTTAAGGCTGCACTCTGTAGTAACAACTATAAGCATTTCATCATGCAAGTAACGATTAAAAAAACCTGTGCAATGGCCAAAAGGGTTCAGCAGTAAATGAGTTATGACATGGCCTGAAGGTACTTAATGGAATACTCTTTAATTGCTTAGTAGGTGTTATGGCCAACTGGATAACAGATTATAAGACTAGTAGGTGTTATGGCCAACTGAATTAATGCATGAAAATTCAGTTTGATGATGATTATATGTTAACACCATGAATGAATGTATGCAATCTATGATCGTATATTGAGGGTATGTTTTTCAGAGGTTTAAATACAAGATAATTATGTATATTCGATGCATATAGGTTACTCTAATGTTAGAATGGATGAAATCTAAATAATCACGAGTTTTTAAAGTTAGCAAACTCGAAAATCGCGAAATAACCCAGGGGGTATCGATACCAATAAAGCAGGTATCGATACTGGTTTAAATATGTTCGACAGATAGTGCCAGTATCGATACAGGCTCAGGGAGTATCGATACCAGGGCAGGTATCGATACCCATACCGGTCGCACTTGGAGTTCCAGGTAAGACCAGTATCGATACCAACCATATTGGTATCGATACCATACTAGAGAACTGTAAACAGGAAACCATGCATTTTTAACATATTGGGATAGTGATAGTATCATGATTAAGTATTGTTACGATAGTTAACATGTTTACTTATGAAGTTATGAATCCATGCGCATCTAATGCATACTTAGACTTGTGTTAACTATTCCCATGATGATGAATACTTGTGGACATATAGAACATGCGAATGAAACCTCCATAAGCTTGGTGTGTATTTAAATAACTTGATTTGCTTGTCTGCAAACATAGTTTAGGTCCTGTATAGGCCTGATCCTGTCTAAGCGAGGTCTACAGAATCGCCAAGTGAGGTCTACGGAATCACTTGACACGTAAATAATGCCGACAGGGATACCAGTGTTCGGGGATGGATTTCGAGGCGGTTTATCGGATTCACGTCAGCAGGCGAATAATCAGTAGCGGTGATGTTCGTAGTTCGGGAATAAGTCTTCGGAGTTTCTTAGATTTCCGTAAAGATATTAATTATTCTTTTAATCAGGTTTAGTTGAGTTTAGACATATGTTTAGTCCATTATTATTTGAGAATATTTCGTTCATTCATTTGTTCATATGACAGTTTATCTTTAAGTTATTAAAGTTTAAATTCAGCTTTATTTTACTTGTGTTTTGAATATGAGTGCAAGCTACTTGTTAGCTTGGTGTAATGCGTACACCTTAGAGCTACAGGTTGTTTATGGTTCCACCGGAATGCCTAGTTCTCATTGAGTAAGGGTTGCAGACCTGAAATGTGAAGGCAGGGCATTACACATTAATAGGCTTCTAGTACTTAAAAACAAGATTGTTACGCGCTTTCCATATACACCAAAGAATTAGGCACATTCCAAATCTAAAGCTCTCAAACCCATAGGATTATTAATCCATAAAAGTAACAGGTCATGAATGTTAAGATTAGGATTAATAAAGCGAAAAGCAAGTGAGAAAATGAATAAGATGGATGCTTCGAGTTACATCACACTGAATGAACAAATGATTAATACTCTCAATATTAGCATTAAATAAAGGGCATTCCACAACAATTCCTTGAACAAATCTGGAAATAAACTGACTAACAGCAAGTCTACCATAAATTAATCTCTAAGCAAAATAAAATAGGATAAACAAACCGGTAACCCAATTAGGAATCTACACACAAATTTAAGAAAAAAGTAACATAATGATCTGTAATTCTGATAATTATAAACACATTTATGATAACCCATCCTCCAATAAAAAAGATAAAAAAAGGAGAGATGATAACCTAGATAGCTTCCCCCTTTTCCTAATTAAAAAACTGATGTTTAATTAGTTTCAAATTATAGCTAAAACTTCCTTCAGAATTAATTTCACATGATAGCTAATACAAAAATGAATGCTTTCACATTTTTACCATCGGAATGGGTATCTATGGAACTAGAACGGAGTATTCGTGGGAAACATTGTCCTATCTATAAACTAGGCTAGTGATGTCTTAAATAAGCTTATGAGATTGATATTCCTTTTTTTTTTTTACGAAGATTGATATTCCATTGTAAGGAATTGAAAGTTCAAAAAGTTGTTGTATTGTATTATAAAGACAGGTGGTAAACAGAATTGTTAAGCAATAACTTGATTAATAGAAAACGGTAATGCTAGGGTTACAGCAATTTCTACAGAAATTGCTACCGAAGCTTAGGTGGAGCTTACATGGCGCCTCGATTTCATGCGCTACGTCAGTGTTCTGATATTTCTAAAAAGCAACAGAAGGTTGGGCACGGAATCCCAAGTTCTCTTTTGTGTTTCTACTGACCGTTGATTAGAAACTAAAATCTACGGTTGTGATTAAACCTATTTTAAGGTCTCTTCCCCTTACAACCCAAACACAAGATTGAGGAAGAAAAAAATTTGGGTTTTTTGCTTCGACTGACGACCACAGGCAAAGAGGGATCGAGAATTATTTTTCATCGCCGTTATCTTCCTCGTCACCGTCCGGCGTGGTAGAACCTCACATCCCAAAGCGATTTCGCTCTCCCTACGGTATCTTCTCTTCTTCCTCAGGCTCTAAAACTCTAGATCTAGGGTTCTAAGGTAGAATATGGGTTTTTTACTGAAATTCTTTTTATTTGTGGTGTTTATGGTGGTTCACTTTCTTCTTCCTCAACTCAAATAACTAGATCTAGGGTACCGTTCTAGAATATGGTGTTTCTATTCATGGAGTTAAACTTTTTTTTTTTTGAAATAACTTGTATGTGATCTAGAGTTCTACCGCCCAACGAACGGTAATGCTAGAACTAGGGTACTGTAGAACTTTTTTTTTTTTTCCTTAAATAACTTGTATGTTTTTTTTAGCAGAATCATGACTTCGTGAATAGTTCCATCAACTATGAGCCCCTAAAGTTATTGTATCAATTATAATTAGAAAGCCCATGTTCTTTCTTTAACATGGAATTTTCTTCTAATCGCATATATTGATTGTCTTTCATTTGGTCATATATGGTTACATTGTATCTTCCCTTTGTAAATGAGGTTTCTGAATGCCAGAACGTTGACAAGAAATTATTCCCATGGATCACATTATGGTCTTCTTCAATTACTAACTATTTAAATATTACTTCTTTTTTCAGTAAATATAATATACAATGAATAATTAAGTTGATATATAACATAATGTTGTTGAGTCTGTGTTTGTATCAATTTTGGAGAGCTCCAAGATATGGAGTGAATGAGATCCCTCACAGTATATGTTATATCAAGCTCCTGCACAAGCTGCTGTGTTGCATCGAGCTCCTGCACAAGCTATTGTACAAGCTGACATGCGAACTCAAGCTCCTGCACAAGCTATTGCACAAGCTGACATGCGAACTCAAGCTCCTGCACAAGCCGCCGTGATACCTCAATCTCCAATGCAACATGAAACAAGAAATTTTGGGTTGTTTGATATAGAAAGTTGGAAGTAATGATCCATTATGATTGTTTGACTGTGATGATTCATTAATTTTATTTGTGGCAAACTTAGATATATGAGTTTAATTTTCGTTCAATATAAATTTATATCAATGTTTCGATCAAATACATATTTATTTTAAATTGGAAACATTTGCATTTCCCATTGGTTGACTACTACCGCATATGCAGATCTTGGATTGTGGCTACTGTACTATTATTTCCTCTGGTTTCTTGCATTCCTTGTGGTCATGTTATTAGTTTATTTCATTCTTGATTTTTTGGTATGTTAACAAATTTAAAGCGTATATATGTTTATACATTTTAACATTGACAGTAACCTATGCTTTTATTAATGTTTACCAAGAATTTGATTTCTAAAGAAGGTTAGCAGATCTTTCCTTCACACTATACTTTAATATGTTAAATATGTCCATAGTAGTTACAAATTTTGTACGTGCCATAATCAAGCTCTCAAACCGCCAAATACCCCCACCCCCAAGTTCTTAAGAACCCCAAATTGTTGAAATCCAACTTTCAGAAATGAAAACTTGAGAAACCTAGATTTCAAAAACCCTAAACAAGCATTTGAAGTACAAAATCTCAGAATCCAACGTTCTCATCGGATGAAGAAGCCTCATCTTTGACTTTTTTTTCTAAAATGGAAGCTTAAAATTGTGCTTGACACTCCGCCGTGCGACGTTCAACTTCAACTTCCAATATAAATTTGTCCATCAACCTCTTGCACTCATCGGATGAAGAAGCCTCATCTTTGACTTTTTTTCTTTGAAGATGTACCCAACCATTCAAAGTATTTACACATTGAGTTTTCGCTCTACACACAATTGCAAAAGACTTGAAATTGTAAGTGTATGTCATTCAAACAAAATAAATATAAAAATCACCCAAGTAAGTATTTGAAGCACAAGTAAAAATGTACTTTTATGCCAAAAAGGTAATTAGAACAGGACATAATTTGCTGAAATTTTGTTTAACCTTCATTAATTCAAATTCTTTTTTACAAAGTCCCAACTTGGTCATAGAATCATTGATGTAATCCCTAAAACAGAAACCCACAAAAAAGAAGAGTACTATTAGAGGGCTGCGTTAAAAAAACTTGATTTTTTTACACAAAACCCCTAATCAAACTTCAATATTTAATAAGCACATATGAAACATAAAAAGAAATTCAAGATGAACATCTACAATTAAAAAAAAAAGACATTTTTTACAACAATAATCACTATCTGAACTACATATCGAGCTAAGAACTCAAATTAGGTGTGTATTTCAAGATCTACAACAGAAACAGAAACGGATAAATCAAAATAAAAACTGAAAACAATTAAAAGTTTAACTCCATAAATAGAAACACCATATTCTAGAACGGTACCCTAGATCTAGTTATTTGAGTTGAGGAAGAAGAAAGTGAACCACCATAAACACTACAAATAAAAAGAATTCCAGTAAAAAACCCATATTCTACCTTAGAACCCTAGATCTAGAGTTTTAGAGCCTGAGGAAGAAGAGAAGATACCGTAAGGAGAGCGAAATCGCTTTGGGATGTGAGGTTCTACCACGCCGGACGGTGACGAGGAAGATAACGGCGACGAAAAATAATTCTCGATCCCTCTTTGCCTGTGGTCGTCAGTCGAAGCAAAAAACCCAAATTTTTTTCTTCCTCAATCTTGTGTTTGGGTTGTAAGGGGAAGAGACCTTAAAATAGGTTTAATCACGACTGTAGATTTTAGTTTCTAATCAACGGTCAGTAGAAACCCAAAAGAGAACTGACGTAGCGCATGAAATCGAGGCACCATGTAAGCTCCACCTAAGCTTCGGTAGCAATTTTTGTAGAAATTGCTGTAACCCTAGCATTACCGAATAGAAAAATAGGTTGCAGTGGTCTCAATCCTTCTAAAGGAAGAGAGAAGACCTTTAAAATAAGAAAGTACCTATTGGTAGATGAAGATTAATGTAGCCCAATCTTATTTTATTGGCCACATCATATTTTTCAAAACTGCAAAATACAGGGGCTTTATATGTAGCCATTAAAATAAGATTGGGCTTTACCCTAATATTTTACTAATGAGTACGGCACTTAAGCAATAGGGTTGTTCTTCGCATAGAAAACACATGGCCATACAAAGGGAGTACAAGAGAGAAATCAGGGTTCGTTCTCAATTCGTTTTCTAATCTCTAGAGTGTGTCCTATAATGAAAAGAGAGGAAGATTAGTTACGTATCGTTTAAGAACCCTACATAGTGTCTTTGACCATTTGAATGGAGCAGTCCTACCAACACTGCCACTTGTTTGTGAGCCAACACATCCTCCAAATACCTCTTAGCTTTGACCAAAGGCAATTTTCTAATTGCAAAAGCTATCTCCCTTGTGTTCTGAAAGTAAAGAGAAGAGGCAAACAAAAGGACATGAGTTCAAAACATTTCAATTCACTGGAATCTATATGTAATGGGGGCAACAATCCAACTCTCATTATCGATCAACCAAAGAAATCAAGCATACGACCAAGAGTCAAGGTCATCAATACCATTTAAGGATTCTATTGGACTGCTTGCACACAGGTTAAATGCAATTATGTAAATAGATTATGTGAAACCTAGACTAAAATGCAGATCAATGATGATATGATCAAATAATTTCTTTTAGTCCTCCTCAACACATCATAAGAGCAAAAGAAATATTGACCATAATACTCAGCCAAGTTTTGAAGCATTTGCAGCATGCAGCCATGACACCTAGATTGGTTCTTCAAACCCTACTATGCCTCTCAACAACAAAATTAAATTTAAGACCCGATTAGTAAATCAAACTTTCAAATACTATAAAAAAAGCACAAAATCCCAATATTAAAAAATCATATCATATGGAAGGGAAAGTTTATGGATTTTTATGAAAATTAAAAGCACAGATAGTACCTCAAAAAAGTAGCGAAGAGTACATAAAACACACATAAAAAAACACACTATACTTCTTATGTTTATTCTATTTTTTAAATAAGATTTTAACCTTTCGCCCCCTCAAAAAAAAAACACACTATAAACTGAAAGCACCTAAAAATCAAAGAAACATCAATACATAAAAGTATTTAAAGTTCAAAAGGAAAGTTCATAGTCTTACCACAATATCATAAAGCTTGATAAGAAGGAGATCCAAGAATAGCTTAGTTTTAAGAATTTTTGCAATGACTAAAATAAAAATTCCATTAGCAATTTGACCACGACCTACAATGGATAGTTTTCCATAAGCAATTGATTCCGAGATTAAAAAAAAACCCCAACAAAACCTTATCATTTAAAATTTAAACCCAACATAAAACAAAAACCCCCATTGATTTCAAATAGAAGACAAAGCATAGATTAACCCCAAAATAAAAGATCTAAAACCCTACTATACGAAAGTAAATAAACCTCATCAATTAAACCCAAAATAAAACCCCTAACATCTATAAAACCCTAACAGTTTAGTACCTGCAAACAGAGATGGGTATAGAGAGAAGAAGCAGTTAGTTGAACTCAGACCAGGAAGAAGAAGAGGAGAAAGAGAGCTTAACATGATGAAAAATGGTGGTCCTGCTGATCCAAGACTGAGAGAGAGAAAAGGAAAATCAGACAGATGAAAAACCCGTATTGTCTAAAAATGAAGAGTAAAATCCCTAAAAACAGAGAGAGGGGGAGAGGGAGGAGAGAGATAAGAGAGAAGAAGTCACAAGGATAAATTAGATTATCACCCTTCAATTGATGGGTTTCAGGGATCATAAATATTTATTAAATAATTTTAAAAACGATCCTAATTAGGAACTCCAGAACATTATTTTCTCCACAAATTCCTACCTGATTGCATGTATAAATTTCATCCTCCAAGTTATAGAGCAATCCACTTGAGAACATTAAAATAAGGCCAGTATGTATAGGGATATATCTCAACTCTCAAGCGTAAGCCCTAAAAGGCTAATCAAATTTTTGATCACTATTGCTTGTCAAGGTGTTGTCACATATCAAAGTCAGCAATAGAAACCTATGAGAATGTCAAAAATAACTACAAAAATAATTCAAATCAACTAATAAGAAACTACTCTTCATAAAAATAAAAATAAAAAACCAAGAAAGAAAAGAAAAAGAAAAAGAAACCATTGCAAATATAGCTATCAACATTTTCTAAGCAATTCAAAACAACCGTTAAGATGTACGATTTACACTAGATCTGGCAACGGGTTATCCGCGGGTCAACCCTAAGCGGGTTGGCGGGTTGACGGATCAATATTTGTCAACCCTAACCCTGACTCGTTTAATAAACGGGTTAATTTTTAGGACCCTAACCCTAATAGGGTTGACCCTAACGGCGACCCTAGTGACCCTAGTTATTTTTAGTACAAAAATAAAGCCAAAAAATAATAATAAGTAATAAATAAAATTTACACAAATTTATATTTATTAATGAACTTACAGATGGATGAAGAACAACAGTGACTTTTGTCTTAAAAAGTGATAATAAAGCAGCAATGATTTTCTTGTCTTCACAAAATGGTAATAGTAGCAGCAAACTATCTTGGCGTAATATATCAGTATCTTGGAGGATTGCAAATATCTTTCATGTAACTTCAACAATAATAGTAACTAATTAATGAAATTACACATTTTCAAAAAGTCATTCACCTGGGTTGTGAAAGGGATGAAGGAATAAACATAAAATATAAGAGAGAGAGAGAGATGAGGAATAATGTATGTGGAAACAGGCCAACATGGTATCAATTCATAATACCATGTCTCTCTTTTCTTTCTCTCTTTCTCACTCTCTATCTACATCCTCTTCCACTCACCCCAAAAGGCACTGATGTTGATCAATTCTAAGCGAAACCCCAACTTAAACTGACATCGAAAGAGAGATCGTGAGAGTGGCCGATCTGGAAAACAAAGAGAACAGATCTAGATCTAAATATTTCAGATCCGATGTTGTCGGTGGGTGGTTGAGAGAGGAACATGATGAGAGAGATCGAGGTGGAGAAGGTGGTGGTGAAGATGAGTGAGAGTGATGGAAGAATGAAAGATCTGAAGAAAAGAGAAGAAATAAAGAGATTTTAAGATGAGAGGGATATCTGGACTCCGGAGAGAAGAGAAGAATAAAAGAGATTGTTGTTAGGTTTAGGGTTTGGGTTAGACTTCAAGACAAAAAAAACATAAATAAGTCGCAGACGGCGGGTTGACGGATTATCCGCGGGTTATCCGCGGGTTGACCCATTTTTTACGGGTCAGAAAATCCTAACCCTAACCCTATCCATTTAACTGGCGGGTCGAGTTAGGGTAGGGTTATGGCGGGTCGGGTTAGGGTAGGGTTGGCAGGTCGGGTCGACTTTTGCCAGGTCTAATTTACACCCATATTTTTGAAACATTTTTCTTGCGCAAGATTTTGCATAAAATAATGAGAAAACTAGAAACCAGTTTCGTCAGGCAGATCTGACTCTGTTTAGTTAAAAATTTCTAGAGGACTTGTTTCAAATCCAAATCAAATTTCGCTTAGTGTTCTGGAAAGTAGACAGAATTCTCTAAAACTTTTGTGTTTAACTCTGGACTGATTCCCAACTGTTTGATTCAGAAACTGACGTGAACAGGGTGATCTGCTCAGGGTCATACACTTCCAGCACACTTGGTCCAAATTTAAAAATTTGAAAGCCTAATCTTTCGACATCCAAAATTCACAAAATTTACTCTACTGTTGCCCCTATCTCCTACGGACATTTTAAGACCAGCCAGAAACATATCCTATTTTTAAACCAGAACACCCATTTTACTCAGACTTATTCAGAAAAACCAAAGTTCAACACATAGGATCTACTAATCTAAATCATCCACACATGTTGACATAATTAAATCCAATTAAAACACATAAGAAAAATCCCTGTCCCAATGATATTATAATTAATTAAGTGTCCACTAAAACAAAAGATCACCTACACAAGATCTCTTTTCGAACAACATCCTCTTCACTACCAACAAACCTACTCCTCGGCGATGCCCTGCGTCTCTGTGGGGACAAAGGATTCGTGGGGTGAGCTAAGCCCAGTAGGAGGTTTCAAATAATATAATCATAAAACCAATTATCCTAAAAAAAATAATTGAAAATAATCACACAACATGTAAACAATAAAACGCCACGCTTCCCTTATCCGAAGCGTGGCTAGAGTAAGGTTTTTGTCACAGCACACTAACTTACGTGTTGCTGGGACAAAAATCAGCAAAAAGCAACGCTGTTGACAGAGAAACATTGTTGTTCAGATCCCCAAAAATGTGGCCTTCAAATCCAGAAACGTGACTTTTGCATGGCCAAAACCGTGGTCGATTCTTATAAGAACACTTTTTTTTTTTCAAAAGTCACAACAACAACACAATAAGATATCAATATCCATCATCATCAGTACCTAAATATTTTATTTTTATTTATGTTTACGGTTAGCAGAACCCTGCAGTTATTAAAACTGTCTTCCGCGGGAAACTATATTTTGTGGTCAGCTATCAGAGCCTGGCTATCAGAGCCCGACTATCATAGCCATATATTATTTATTTTTTCTTTTATATATAATGTAAAATTAGTTTAAATCAGTAACAGTATCATCATAATGATATAAACAGAATCGAATACCTTTAACAGTAAATAGACTAGGATTTCAGATCCCTTTTTTTTTAACCGGTTTCTCTCCCATCAGATCTGTATTTTTTTTTCTTAAAATCATTGCATAACATGAATAAAATCGTGATAAAATACAGAACAGAACTAGAAGGGTTCGACCCCCTACTTGAAACGCTTCCTAAACTTGTTGAAATCACCGGTCGACGTAGAAAATTAGCTATTTTTGTGTTTGGTTGACAGATCTAGGTTAGGGGCTTGTTTTAATAGAGTTTTTGCAGGGTTTTAATGGTGGAGGAGAAGGGTTTTGAAGGGTGTATAGTGCTGGTCAGCTTCTTCCTCTTCCTCTTCTCTTCTCTCTTTTCTTTCTTTCTTTTTTTTCCTCTCGGTTAAAGGTGAGGACGGCTAGGGTTTTCTCTCTTTTTTTTGATAGATATCTAATGAGAGGAGAGATCGAATGAGAATAGGTGAGAGAGAGGGGATCGTGTGGGATATTGTGGGAGAGAGGGTGAGATCGTGTGAGATATTCTCTCCCTTTTTTTTTTATTTTGGTTACTCCCTCAAGATAAGATTTGATAAGATTTCATTTCAATCCCTAACCATTGTGAGCCCTTGATTTTCCTAATCCTAGGGTCCACATAAATCCTAAACCCTAAAAGGATAACTAACAAATTTAAAAACCAACCAACTCTCTCTCTCTTTCACATTTTACACGTTGGAAGAGGGAGAATTTTTCTCCAAGTCTCCCACGACTCCCACATCAGATGGGGTCAAACCTTCCAACTAACTCCTTGAATATAGTTTCTATACATAAAATCATATATTCTTTGAGATTCAGAATCTCTAAACATCACATATTTTTTCAAACAAGTTTGAGGGTGGTGTTTTTCCACCCTCTTGTAGTTGGGTTACCTTAACCCACTACTAAAAAGCAGCCTGGTCACGTGGGTCCCATTAGGCCCACACCCAGATTTATCACAAAATTTTTTGGGTATTACAAACGCCCTTCATAGGTGACACCTTCAGAACTACCTGGTTACCTTTTTCAAACTCTAGATCTCTACACCTCTGATCTGCGTAGCTTTTCTGGCGACTCTGTGCCACACGCATACGCTCTTTGATTAGAGTTATCTTTTCAGTAGTCTACTGCAATATTTATGATCTTAGAAGTTTTGACTCTCCAACTTTTGCCCAACATACTGGAGATCTACAAGGTCTGCTATACAATGCTTCAAACGGTACCATCCCGATACTGGTTTGGTAACTGTTGTTGTAGGCAAACTCAACAAGCGGTAATAAATCTTCCCAATTACTCTTGAATTCAAAAAATACACAACAAAGCATATCTTCCAACACCTGGTTAACTCTCTCCATTTGCCCATCTGTTTGAGGATGAAAAGCAGTACTAAAGTCAAGATGCATTCATATTGCGTCTTGAAAAGCTCTCCAATACTTTGAGGTGAACGAAGTATCTCTGTCTGATACCACTGAGATTAGAACTTCATGATATCGAACTATCTCCTTCACATACAAAGAAGCTAACTGTTCCGCGGTGTATGTCTTCTTGATCGGTACGAAGTGTGCGGACTTGGTCAATCTATCTACGATTACTGGTCTTGGGTAAACCATCGATGATATCCATAGATATATTCTCCCACTTCCACTCAGGTATATCTAAGGACTACAAGGTACCTGCTGGTCTCCGATGTTCTGCCTTCACTTGCTGACACGTAAAGTATGTCCACACGAACTCAGCAATACTACGCTTTATTCCTGACCACTAAAAATTTCATTTGAGATCCCGATACATCTTGTTCTCTCCAGGATGTACAAGATACTTACTACGGTTTTCCTCATTCAAGATATCCTTTCTCAGTTCAGATTTCTCTGGAACACACCGTCTTCCCTTACAGTCAAGTCTATGATTTCTCCTTGTTGAACTCCTACAACTCTATCATGGCACCACTGATCGTTACCTTGCTCACCAATGATTCAGCTCACCATAGTAGGTCGTATGGCCACACTACCCAATAGCAGCTGTTTTTGCCCATGGGTTGCCAAATTAAAGTTATACTCCGAAGCTACCTCCAACAGTCGCCACTATTGGACCATCATAGAGGCCACAATACCCCTAGATTGCTTACCTAAAGCATCTACCACCACATTAGCCTTTCCCAGATGATATTGCAACTGAAAGTCATAATCATTTAGTAGTTCCATCCATCTACGCTGCCTTATGTTCAGCTCCTTCTGAGAGAACAAATATTTGAGACTCTTATGATCTAAGAAGAGCTCAAACCTTTCACCTATCAAGTAGTGTTCTTAAATCTTGAGTGCAAACACTATAGCTGCTAACTCGAGGTCATAAGTCGGATAGTTATGCTAATGTATCCTCAACTGTCTCGATGCATATGCCACCACTCGGTAATTCTGCATCAAAATACATCCTAGTCCCTGATGCGACGCATCAGTAAACACTATGAGTCCAATTCTACTCTCTAGTATGATCAAAACTGGGGTTGTCATCAACTTAGCCTTCAACTCTTGAAACGCTTGCTTATACTTGGCATCCCACTTGAATGGAATGTTCTTTTCAGTTACACTTGTCAAAGGACCCGCTATACCCAAAAATCCTTTAATGAACCGCCTGTAATACCTAGCCAAACCTAGCTAACTCTAGACCTCTGTCACTGTAGTGGGTTGCCGCTACTCCAGTACAGCCTGAACTTTGGACGGATCTACTATCAGTCCTGATCCAACTCATAAGTGTAATTGAGCTTCTAAGCAACCCAATAATATTTATCCCCGTCCCAAGCATCCACATGGTAAATATACTTGGACGCCATCTTTAACTATTGTTGATGATGAACCATCTCAGACATCACAATACTCCCGACTATTTATTTGAAGTGTCAACTACCACATTGACCATCCAGAGACATAAAACTATCTAAAGTTATAGTCCTTCAAAATCTAAACCATGTCCATGGTCTAAAGTTTTAATTCATACTTATAAGAATTCAATTCTTTAGATTTCAGTAGTGAGCTACGCCTCTTTACTAGCCACCTAATCCTCCTGTGGAGCCAGAATCTGGTGCATCCAAGCGCTCGAGAAAAATGTGCACGTGGGAGACGCATAAGTTGGATTTGCCCACCTCAAAAGGGGTATGAATGTGATATGTAAGGAGTCACCACCTGATTTATGGGAATCAGGACCCGAGATTTTGGAAAATCGACCTAAATCTAGTTTTCTGAGAAAACCATGGCGATATTCCAAAGTAGATGGTCTGCGATACAGAGATAATGGATAAAGGGATTTAGGTACGGGTTGGGAATGTGTTAGGCATCTAACAACCGCCCGTCCGTGAGGACGCCTCTACTTCACGATTAAAGACTTTTAGGGAAATATATGATCGATACTAAGTTATGCTACATACACAAAAACAACTGCACTACAGTAAGTAAGCCCCATAAATCTATGTGTCATGATCAAATAGTTCTGGGGTGAAAGATGCATACATCCATCTGTCTGAATGCAGCAAAGGAAGCGACGCATGCCATCAGTAGGCCTGCGTGCTAAGAGCACAGTGACGTGAGCGTACTTTGTATCCATGCGCAAATAAGGAGTATAATACGTGCAATGTGTACACGTACACTCAAACATGTGATATGGTGTTGTATGCACCTGATTAGTCGTGATTTTATCACTCAATAATAGTTATACCGCAATCGTACGATTGTCTATTGAGACAACAGCAAGTACGGGTCGATCCACAAGGATTAAGGAATAAGTAAAATTAATTTAATTAAGGTTAAACAGTTTTTAATTGATTTGAAGCAAATGAAATAACTAAATAAAAACTTCACAAAAAGTAGAAGAACTAGGATTTCAGATTCCACCAATTATATGCATACCATCAATTTAAACTCTCTCTAATCTCCCTTCAATTATAACTCAAACCCAATACAAATTATGTAATAGATTCGGAAAATATTTTCATTAATATTTAAAATAACCAAGGAAATAATATGATTTTCTTCACTTTTAAAAAATAACAACTCCAATAATTAATTGTCAAAGTTAAGCATATAATATCAAAACAATAGTTAAGCATATTATATCAAATCTAAGCACAATTAATAAAGGTGTATGTACTAATTTCATTAAGAAGCAAAAGTGTAATAAATAATATTACGAGAAGACAAATCATTTTAGCTAAAAATAATTATTAAGGGAGATTAAGATTAAGATTAAATATCATGGCATGCACATAACTAGCTTCCTCTTTAATCCTAGAAAAGAAATTTAGCTAGACATAACTCTAAAATTAATAACAAAATAAGTATTCATTGATGAAAATCCTAAAGAACTTACGAATAATTTTTTGATTACTACCCTCCCAAAATATCCTCCTTCATACAATTATCTAACTCTCTACACTTCCCCCCCCCTTTTTTTTTCTTCTCTTCTTTATTCTCCCCACTTTTATAGAAATTTTCCCACTTTTCTTCTTTAAGTAAAATAAATAAAACTAACAAGTGGGAGGTATTGGATGGTGGGGGTATTTTCTTTGATAATTAATTTGGTATTGGATGATTTGTAAGGCTTATGTGGTTTGACATCATGATGATGTCATTAAGATCATTTTTGCCTTCTTTGTTTCATTAGTGATTAAACTCCAATCTTTGACCAATTTTGACTGCCTTTGACTGAATTGACTTGGTCATCATGTGCCATTTTGTATGTATACTCATGGTGCCTCTGATAGATTTTTAGGGTGCTTTTAATAAATTTGGCTAATTGAACCAAATTTTGCAATTGAAGCATTTGAATTCTATTTATCTGCAAAAACATAAAAATCATTAAAAATAATATACAATTGAATACTAGCTAATATAAATTGAGGGATAAATATGTAATAATTAATTATGCACTCAACAAATACCCCTAAACTTATATTTTGCTAGTCCTCAAGCAAAACAAACACACAAATTTCTAACTACACCACTTTCGTTGGTAATCTCGATTGCATTTAGCAAATGCAATAAGCCTTTAAATCCCTAGGTTACCCCTAATGGACGAGTTGTAGTCTCGTGAGGGTTTGCAGTAAATGTACCCACAAAATTTTAAACTTCCAAAAATAAGCTCATAATTCCTTGAAAAATAACTATTGCATACATGAGTTAACCTTTACAATATCATTGGTCTATCATTTCAAAAGGCACAAGATTTTAAAACATAGCATAACAAGATTCCAGCTTTCAAAAATAAATTTGGAGTTCAAATCATTACTCAATAGTTAGAGATTCTCAAAACTTTATGATTGGAGTGCAAGTGAAATATGTACTTAGCAAGAATAGTAATCTAGTTTTCGAAAGTAGAGTTAACACTGATAATCACTAAGAAATAGTCAAACCAACTAAGAATGATTCAAAGCCAAGCAAGCTGTCCAGGACTACGAGAATAATGGATGCTCACCTTAATACCTCATGGGCTTTATCTGTGATATTCCAGTTTACTCGCATTTTGCACTGACGGATTTCACCCTACTTACTTTCACATCAAGGTCATTTTCATCAATTTCTTTTCTTTTACAATTTGAGTTTTCATTTTGCCGCTAACAATAACTTTTCTCTCATTATTTGATTTTTTTTACTGAGAGAAAAAGTCAAGAATACAGAGAATACAATAATACAACACTTCCGCTCATTTAGACCTTAGCAAGAGGTAGCCCTTTTCAGTACACCTGTTCTAATTTACTGCTTGCTTTCCATAACATATATAACATCTACTATCCTAACCAACCAAATGAACAAGCTAATCAAGGCTCATCAGACTTAGAGGATTCTAATACTCTAGGTGATTATCAGGCTAACAACACAATGGCGAACGTAGACACCAAAAAATGCAAGTCAAATGATGCAAATAATGAAAGTTGTTCCATATCATATGCTTAAGAAATCTCAAACAGGTGAGTAATAAAGCAAACTTACGTTAAACACATTCACTTACTGGAAATCAAGCTACCATATCTCGAGAAACAAGTGTCTTATCATCTAGACTTTGATATTTCAAGGTACTAGAGATAACAGTAATTATAAATCAAGGTCAATGAGCTTATTTTTTTATTTTTTTTAATTTTTTTTTAATTTTTTTTATTATTTTATTATTTTATTTTTTATTTTTATTTTTTAACAAATATGACAAAAAGCATGCATCTGGCCTCACCCCCAAACCTAAACTAAACATTGTCTTCAATGTTTCAAAAGATGTATACGTGGAAATGAAAAAATGAAAAGTAGAGATAAGGAAAGAGATTACCAGATCATGGTGCTCAAAATTAAATGGGTTGCCTCCCAACAAGCGCCATGTTTTACGTCTTCAGCCAGACCAGCATGGCCCAGATAGATTAATCCTGGTATATATGATCTTCTAGAAGTATCTCCTCAACTTTTAGGCTTACATACTCAAGGTATGGCTTAAGTTTGTGTCCATTCACTTAAAAATTTTTACCATCCTTGGTATCCAAGACCTCAATAGCACCATATGGGTGAACTTTTTGAATGATAAAAGGTACGGTCCATCGGATTTAAGTTTCCCCGGAAACAAATGCAACCTAGAGTTGTAAAGTAGGACTTTCTAGCTGGATTAAAATTCCTTACGAAGGATAATCTTATCGTGCATGGCCTTCATATGATCCTTATACCTTTTCGTTGTATCATAGGCATCGTTTCGAATCTCCTCCAGTTTAGATAACTGGAGCTTCCTATGTTTACTGTCATGCTCCACTCACACGCGTACCAATATTATCCCTGCTTTAGCCACCCCATACTGGGTACAGGGTTTTGTTCTTGGCGAGAGCCCAACCCAGTACAGGCCCAACTTAATGACAACCTGACCAAACCCAGGCTCTGGACACTCTCCTAGGCGATGTGGGACTAATACCTCCTTCCACCACCCCATAGGATGAGCCGTCCTCGGCTCTGATACCATAATGTCACGCCCCACTCACACGCATACCAATATTATCCCTGCTTTAGCCACCCCACACTGGGTACAGGGGTATGCGGTAGCCACCCCACGCCCCACCCAGTGTGGGGTGGCTAAAGCAGGGACAATATTAGTACGCGTGTGAGTGGGGCGTGACATTATGGTATCAGAGCCAAGGACGGCTCATCCTACAGGGTGGTGGGAGGAGGTATTAGTCCCACATCGCCTAGGAGAGTGTCCAGAGCCTGGGCTATGAGTTCACAAACCGTCTTACAGTGTGCCAAGGCCTTTTGGGTGAGCCTGGGTTTGGTCAGGTTGTCATTAAGTTGGGCCTGTACTAGGTTGGGCTCTCGCCAAGAATAAAACCCTGTACCCAGTGTGGGGTGGCTAAAGCAGGGACAATATTGGTACACGTGTGAGTGGGGCGTGACATTATGGTATCAGAGCCGAGGACGGCTCATCCTATGGGGTGGTGGGAGGAGGTATTAGTCCCACATCGCCTAGGAGAGTGTCCAGAGCCTGGGCAATGAGTTCACAAACCATCTTACAGTGTGCCAAGGCCTTTTGGGTGAGCCTGGGTTTGGTCAGGTTGTCATTAAGTTGGGCCTATACTGGGTTGGGCTCTCGCCAAGAACAAAACCCTGTACCCAGTGTGGGGTGGCTAAAGTAGGGACAATATTAGTACGCGTGTGAGTGGGGCGTGACATTATAGTATCAGAGCCGAGGACGGCTCATCCTATGGGGTGGTGGAGGAGGTATTAGTCCCACATCGCCTAGGAGAGTGTCCAGAGCCTGGGTTTGGTCAGGTTGTCATTAACTTGGGCCTGTACTGGGTTGGGCTCTCGCCAAGAACAAAACCCTATACCCAGTGTGGGGTGGCTAAAGCAGGGACAATATATGCGTGTGAGTGGGGCGTGACATTATGGTATTAGAGCCGAGGACGGCTCCTCCTATGGGGTGGTGGGAGGAGGTATTAGTCCCACATCGCCTAGGAGAGTGTCCAAAGCCTCGGCTATGAGTTCACAAATCGTCTTACAGTGTGCCAAGGCCTTTTGGGTGAGCCTGGGTTTGGTCAGGTTGTCATTAATTTGGGTCTGTACTGGGTTGGGCTCTCGCCAAGAACAAAACTCTGTACCCAGTGTGGGGTGGCTAAAGTAGGGACAATATTGGTACACGTGTGAGTGGGGCATGACATTATGGTATCAGAGCCGAGGACGGCTAACCCTATGGGGTGGTGGGAGGAGGTATTAGCCCCACATCGCCTAAGAGAGTGTCCAGAGCCTGGGCTATGAGTTCACAAACCATCTTACACTGTGCCAAGGCCTTTTGGGTGAGCCTGGGTTTGGTTAGGTTGTCATTAAGTTGGGCCTGTACTGGGTTGGGCTCTCGCCAAGAACAAAACCCTGTACCCAGTGTGGGGCGTGACATTTACCAGCCTTATCAAAGTCAAAATTCAGGCGTTTGATTGCCCAATATGCCTTATGTTCTAACTCGACAAGGAGATGGCAGGGCTTTCCATAAACTAACCGATACGGGGACATCCCAATACGAGTTTTGTAAGCCGTTCGGTATGCCCAAAGTGCATCACTCAACCGGAATGACCAATCCTTCCGGGTGGTGTTAACCGTTTTCTCAAGGATAGTTTTAATTTCCTAGTTGGAGATCTCAACTTGCCCACTCGTCTGCGGGTGGTAAGAAGTAGAAACTTTGTGGGTGATGAAATATTTTTTCTTCAACGCCTCAAAGACACTATTACAAAAGTGTGTGCCCCCATCACTAATAATAGCACGTGGGGTGCCAAAACGAGCAAAAATTGTGTCCTTAAGGAATTGGACAACCACTTTGTGATCATTGGTTTTACAAAGTATTGCCTCAACCCATTTCGATACATAGTCCACCGCGACTAGGATATAGAGGTATCCAAATGATATAGGAAAAGGGCCCATGAAATCAATTCCCCAAACATTGAAGATCTCAACGATGAGGATTGGATTAAGTGGCATTTCATTCCGTCGGGAAATTTTTTCGAGATGTTGACATCGATCGCATGCCTTGCAATACTCTTGTGCATCTCTAAATAGTGTTGGCCAGTAAAAACCACACTGCAGAATTTTTGCAACTGTTCTTTTTCTACTAAAATGACCACCACAAGCTTGGTCATGGCAAGAAGAGAGGATAAGTCGTATATCATGGTCAGGGACACATCGTCTGATGAGCTGATCAGAGCAGTACTTAAATAGATATGGTTCGTCCCAAAAATACCACTTCGCCCTAGTAAGGAAACGATAGCGTTCCTCCTTATTCCAGTTAGGGGGCGTTTGTTCTGTAACTAGGTAGTTGACAATGTCAGCATACCATGGGAGACTAGTGTGAGAAACTGTCATAAGTTGTTCATCAGGAAATGTTTTAGACACTGGCTCAACAGATGGCTCGACAATCAGTCTAGACAAGTGGTCAGCTACCACATTTTCTGCTCCCTTTTTATCTCGGATTTCGAGGTCAAATTCTTGAAGTAAGAGGACCCAACGAATTAGTCGAGCCTTTGCATCTTTTTTGGCAAAAAGATACCTTAGAGCGGCATGGTCAGTGTAGATTATGATTTTCGATCCAATCAAGTAGGGGAGAAACTTGTCCAAAGCAAAAAACTACTGCCAACAACTCTTTCTCATTAGTGGAATAGTTGAGTTGTGCGTCATTTAACGTCTTACTGGCATAATGAATAACGTGGGG
>MVGT01003206.1:0-11751 GCA_002174775.1 Macleaya cordata | reverse complement strand
GTTAATTGAACCAAATTTTACAATTGAAGCATTTGAATTCTATTTATCTGCAAAAACATAAAAATTATTAAAAATAATATACAATTGAATACTAGCTAATATAAATTGAGGGATAAATATGTAATAATTATGCACTCAACAAATACCATCACATGCAACGATTAATCCGATAACAGTTCAAAGCATTTACAAAGCAATGCATATTATATAGTCGATTGAAACATCAAAGAAAGTCCTGCATATACATATACAAACAATGGTAGTGCATTTCTTCTAGCATAGCTAAGGAACACGACTAGAGTAAACCCTATTCAGATCAACACCAATGTCCGGATACCCTCGACAGACACTGGTAAGCCACGTGTCTGGATACCCTTAACAGACAACGCAGCAAAGTAGCGTTCGGATACCCTCAACGGACAACATGCGAATAAGTAGATCAACACCAGTGTCCGGATATCCTCGACAGACACTGGGAAGCTACGTGTCCGGATACCCTCAACAGACAACGTAGCTCAAGTAACGTCCGGATACCCTCAACGGACATGTCCGGATACCTTCGACGGACAAGGCGCGCATAAGTCGACAACTGCAGACTAAATAAGGGCCCCTAGTAATCCAGAGAAAGAGCTCCTCACTCCCCTCTCGCGTCTAACCCCCATCGGGTAAGCGTGTGAATCCTCAGCTAAACTAGCTACTCAACACCACCAATAAACATGGTTTACCAAGAAATAATCATGACTTCCCAGACTTCAATAGATGCACCCATCTCTCTGGCGTCCCATTCCACCAGAGAGGTAAGAACTTCTAGCGACGTCTCAGATGACGTGTCACTTCCGTTCCATGACACTTCATCCTACAGGAAGTCTCTAACCTTTCATTGGCTTACCTCGACGATAGAGTATACTTAATATATATAAGTCTTGTTTCTTTTAAGTTAAAGTTCGAAAACTATTTTGAAATCCTTTTTGAAAATTGATATTCTTTTGGATAGAAATTTCCTTTTGAAAATCCATCTTTTTGAAAACTTATACATCACAATACAACAAAAGAGAAAGAGAAAGGGTCTTTTGGTGTTTTAATTTGGATCGGCCTATTCGGGCTTTTGAGACGGAATGAGCCATAGCTACTACTAAAAATATTTGCGGGAAATTTTCTGCGCCTTGAAATTGAGTTGGCCGCGTCCCAGTCAAGTATTTTCCTCAGTTGCTACGGCTAAATTATTGTAAAACCGTAGCATTTGAGCAACACTTGCGACGGAATAAAAGTCGTCACAAAACGCCTCTCCATCCTTCAAGAAAATATAAAGCATGAAGCCTTATTTGCGATGCCAAAAACCGTAGCAAAAGGGGGATCAGTCCGTAGGAAAAACCCTCTATTTGCTACGGAATCAAATTTTCGTAGCAACTGACCCTCTATTTGCTACGGTTTTTTCTAACCGTCACAAAAAGGTCGTAGCAAAAGCCCGTCATTTTTGTAGTCGCATCACTGAAATCATTTCCTGATGCTGTTCAACCTAAGGATTTTGCAATCTCACAGCTCCCAACACCATGCATAAAAGGCAAGCACTTTTCAATTAAAATCAGTGAAGATGAGTATAAAAAAGGCCTAGATGTCTGTATAAATTTTCTGCTTGGTCGATTGATATTATTAAAAGGTGATACTCCCCCAAAACTGGATGAGCAGAGAAAACAACTTATCAAGCTATGGCCATCTCTACATCCATGGAAAATGGCACCGATCGAAAAGGGATACTTCACATCAGTTGAGGATCTTTAGAAAATCTGGGCTATTGGAGCTTGGAACCTAAAACCAGGTATTTTACGAATGTTTCAATGGACACTAGATTTTCATCAAGTTCGCCAAAAACAGACGCACGCCCAAACATGGGTTAGAATTTCTGAATTAAGTTTGGAATACTAGCAGCCAAAAACATTGTTTGAGATCACCAGGGCAATTGGACTCCAGATCCGGATTGATACAACTACTCTGAATCGCACATATGGCCATTATGCAAGGGTTCTGGTTGATGTGGATCTTGCTCAACCTCTCCCTAACGAGATTCTAGTAGAAAGAGAGGACTATGCATTTTTGGTATCGCTATCATAGGAACAACTACCTTCGTTCTGTTCCTACTGTAAATCCATTGGACATGGGTTGGGTGAATGCGAAGCTAAAAATAAAGAAGAACAGGTTAGTGCAATCCCGGTAAGGAATGCAACTCGAAAGATGATGCAGGAGTCATCAAAAAATAATTCTGGGGAAATAGCTGAACAGGCTCTCAATAAACTAGTGGTTCAGGTATATACAAAGCAGGATGATTTGGAGCCTCCTGAAATTCCAAAAAATGCTCATGTTCCATCACATGACAACACTGGAGATCAGACACCCACAAATCATCTTAATGATAAGACAACTACAAACTCAAAGCAGCTCAAGGAAACTCCAACTCATTCCTCGAATGCAGGATCGAGCTCTGGCACTACCATAGTTCCTGACTCTCAAGGAACAATTTTAGCTTTGGCTGCCCAGGAAGTAGCATTAGTTTCTAAACTTTGGGGTGATAGGGTTGAGATTGAAGATCCTGATTTCCAACCTGTTCTCTCTAAGTCACAAAAGAAGAAAGTTGAAAAACAAGCTCTGCGTGAGGATCTATACCCTACTCAATCTAGGGTCGTCCCTCCTGAACCTCCTAAATGAAAATCATCTTTTGGAATGCTAGGGGTGTGTGCAATCAACCCACACAATAGGTAATTATTGATTACTGTTTCAAGTTCCGCCTAGACTTTTTGTTCTTGGTTGAACCCTGGATATCAATTTCTGACTTTCCTGATAGTGTTTGGTGAAGTATTAATTTAAAAGTTTTTGCTATAAATGATAGAGGAACTTCAGCTTCTAACCTTTGGTGTGCTAGCTCACCGGACTTCACTCCGAGATTCATTTCTAATACTCATCAACAGGTAACTTTGGAAGTTGATATGAATGATAAGGTCATTCGTATAACATCAGTTTATGCTTGTACAACATATTCGACTCGTCGCAACCTGTGGTTGGAGTTAACTAACCTCCAACAAAACTTTGATGGTCCATAAAGTTTTATAGGGGATTTTAACGCTGTGTTAGGGGCCCATAAAAAAAGAGGGGGTCCTTTACCTATTCGCCTATCTTGTGAGGAATTTAGGGCCTTCACAGACACCTGCAACCTCCAACACCTGGATGCTCGAGGGGTGTTCTTCACTTAGACTAACGGTAGAGGCACTCGTCGTCACACTGAAATGCATCTGGACAGAGTTCTTTGCAATGAAGCTTGGCTCTCTTTCTGGTCATCTTCAAATTGTTGCACTCTAAATAGAATTCAATCTGACCACCATCCTTTATTTTTGGAAGATATAAGAGGGGGTGTTACGCACCCTACACACTTTCGATTTCAGCGTATGTGGTTAGACCACAAAGACATCCGGAATATTGTGGTGGAGGTTTGTAATAGAAATTTTCATGGATGTCCTATGTTTATCTTAATGCAAAAGCTCAAGGAATTGAAAATTGTATTGAAAAGATGGAACAAAGAAGTCTTTGGTGATGTTCACCTGAACGTTATCCAAGCTTCCAAAGAGCTGGAAATTATTCAGCTACTTTTGGCTAATGAAGGTTTCTCTGAGGCACTCCATAACAGGGAAATTGAAGCTTTTAATAAAGTCATGACTTCACTAGATGCCCAAAATAAGTTCTGGTCTGATAAGGCTCGGATTTCTTGGCTAGTGGATTGTGACAGAAACACACAGTTCTTTCATAAATATGCTCGCCTTCGATCAGCTACAAAATGCCTCACTCATTTGAAAGTGGGAGACGACATTATCTCCAGTGACAGTGACAGTGACATTGAGATCCATGTTACAAGTTTTTTCCAGCACCTTTACTCCACTGAAAACTCTTGTGTTGCTACTGATTTGGTGGACTCTCTAATACCTAATATTGTTACAAGTACTGAAAATGCTTGTCTAACAATGTTGCCTTCAATGGAAGAGGTTAGGAATGCAGTCTTTAAATTGAATACGAATGGTGCTCTGAGTCCGGATGGATTCAGAGGTTGTTTCTTTCATTTTTTCTAGGATGTGGAAGGGCATGATGTCTTTAATTCAGTTCTCATGTTTTTCAGAACAGGTTAGATCTACCCGGATATGAATTCTAATCACATTGTCTTGATTCCTAAAGTGAAGGGAGCTGATAGGGTCGAACTTTTTGGTCCCATAGCTTTAATTAATTTCCATTACAAAGTGATTTGCAAGGTTTTTGCAGATAGATTGAGCGGCATCGCTACTAGAATCATCTCTCCTCAACAAAGGGCATTTCTTAAAGAACGACAAATCTTAGAATGTATTGGTTTGGCTTCAGAAGCAATCAATGATCTCGATCAGCACTCTTATGGCTGGAATGTTGATGTCAAGTTCGATATAAAAAAGGCATTTGACACGCTTGATTGGAACTTTCTATTAAGTGTGCTGACTTCATTTGGTTTCTCCTCGATTTTTGTCAATTGGGTTTCAGCTATCCTTCACTCGGCAAAACTATCTGTGGTGGTAAATGGTAAAGAAGTTGGTTTCTTCCATTGTAAGCGAGGTGCGAGGCAGGGTGATCCACTTTCGCCGCTTCTATTCTGTTTTACCGAAGATGTTCTCAGTCGAGGTATCTTGGCTCTTGTTTCTAATGGTAAAATCAAGGTTATTTCTTCTCCAAGAGGCTGCACGGTTCCTTCACATATATTTTTTGCAGATGATATCATTTGTTTTTTGCAGGGGTATTAAGAAGGATCTGGGAAACCTTATGAACCTCATTAACAGCTATGGTTCTGCTTCTGGCCAACTCATTAGTCCAGAGAAATATACACTCTTCGTGGGCAAGTCGGCAATCCGTAGGAGGTCTAACCTTTCGGAATTTATGGGGATTCCTTTAGGGTAGATTCCTTTTAAATATTTGGGTGTCCCCATCTTCAAAGGGAGGCCTACAAGACGTCACCTTCAGCCCATCATTGACGCAATCAAGACTAAGCTCTCAACCAGGAAGGGTAAATCTCTCTCAATGATGGGAAGAGTTCAACTTGTGAAATCTGTTCTTCAGGGTGCTCTTCTATACAGCTTCCATGTCTACTTTTGGCCGATTTGATTACTTAATCTAGCTGATAGGTGGATCAAAAATTTCATCTGGACAGGTGACATTGATATAAAGAAATCTATTGTCGTTGCATGGCATAAGGTTTGCATGACTTTGGACGAGGGAGGGCTGGGATTACATTCTTTAACTACCATCAACGAAGCTGCTACCTTCAAACTGACATGGGACTTGGTGAATGGCAGTTCACACCGGGCCTCATTCATGAAAGCTAGATTTTTTCCAAAAAACAAACCAATCAAGTATTACAAGAGTTCATCGATATGGATGGGTATTAATAAGCAGTGAAGCTGAATCATTTCAAACACTGCTTGGATCTTAGGTGATGGTAAATTGATTAATTTTTGGAATGATTACTGGTGTATTCCTCTTGGTTGTTCAATTGTCGATTACCTAAGCATAAATCATTCAGCAAGGGATTCTCTCCAAGCCAAGGTGGCGGATTTCATTAGTATCAATATCTGGTGCATTCCAAACACTAGATGGTTGAATGATTCCGGTTTGTATATGCAAATCCATAATATTAAACCAAACCACGAAGGTGCTAGAGACAGGCCAGTTTGGGTTCACTCTTTTGATGGTGACCTTAAATTCAAGAATGCTATTGAGTTTATTAAGCCTAGAGGTGTGACTAGGACTTGGTTTCAACATATTTGGGTTAATTTTATTCCACCTAGACATTCGTGGCTGATGTGGAGAATTATTCATGGTCGTTTATCTACGGATGATTGCCTACATCGCGTTGGCATCAATATCATGTCATGTTGCTCTCTCTGTAAATTTCCCTGCACATTTGAATCAACTACGCACCTCTTCTTTGAATGTGAGTATGCATCAGCGGTGTGGAACTAGATTGGATATGTTTTCAATATAAGGATTGATCATAGTAACCTGGATGCTTTACTATCAGTCCATTCTAGGTTATCTTCCTGTTCTCAGATTAGAGACCTCTGCTGGGCAGCAATTATTAATACATTTTGGTTCATTTGGTGGTGTCGTAACAAAGTCAGGTTTGAAGATGATTGGGTGCCTCTTAATCAAACTATTAGATTCATTACAAGATTGACTTCAGAATCAGGTAAGCTCTCATATGGTCATATGAGTAATTATGTTGTGGACCTTTCGACCCTTAGATACTTTAAAGTCTCTACTAGACCTCGCAAGGTTCCTCGTATAGAGTCAGTCAGTTGGCACCCTCCATTAACTGGATGGATAAAAGTTAATACTGATGGTTGCTCCTTTGGAAACCCGGGCAACGCAGGCAGCGGAGGAATTTTTCGGTTAGCCTTGGCATCAAAACCTCTGTTTTTGCTGAGTTTCACGCAGTTGTTTGTGAGCTTGAGATCACCCTAAACCATGGTTGGAAACAAGTTTGGTTGGAATGCGATTCTATTTTGGTGATAATGGCTTTAGAGGGTAAGTTCAAAGTGCCTTGGAATTCAAGAATAGATGGGACTTATGTATTAATAGATTATCTTCGATTCAAGTACGTCATTCTCGTATTTTTCGGGAAGGAAATCAATGTGCCGATTTACTTTCAAAGAGGGGGGCTGCTTCTCAGGGTTCCTTTTGGTGGCCAACAATGCCAGATATTCTACGTGCTTCAGTTGGTCGGGATCTTCTAGGTCTACCATATTATAGATTCAAGTAATGAGCTTTTCATTTTGGATCAATTATGTTGTGTGAATGGAGGTTAGGCTATTGATATTCCCTTCTCTTTTATGTTTTTTCTCTCATTCTGAATAAATTTTGCTCCTTTGGAGTTAAAAAAAAATATCAGTTAAGTGGAGGGTTTCTGAATAATATTCATTTACTTGAGAGTATTTAGTTGCAGTTATTTAGTGGACTTAACTGCAATTAGATTTATTATTTGAGAGCTATATGAGATGTAGGGACCTCAAAGTAATAAATCAAAAGCTTAAGTAAGTGGGGCCCATATGGACAGAACTTGGAGCTAAAGATATAGGAAGATAGTCTTTTTCTATAAATAGAGATAGGGTTTATAAGATAGCCCACCATAACTTGTGTATCTAAAACTCTCTCCCAATTTAGAATTCAAATTATGACCTTTATGGTTTTAGATACCCAAAATTCAGAGTATATTCCTGTTAGAATTTAAAATTATATTTTTAGGCACTTCGGAGTAGAATTGGAGATTCGTTATTTCACGCAAAGTTATAGAAAATTCGATTTTCTACAAAAAACATATATCATATAGGCGAATTGGACCGTTAGAGAGTTATGACCGAAATACAGTTGTTGTATCTTTTCGGGTTTTCAACGACTGATCCAGAACGTGGGAGGAAGATTTGGGATTATATGTAAGCGTTTAAACAGTATGTATATGATCTTCAAGTTATTGTTTTAATTCATGCATCTTCATGTGATCTTGTGAAGGAAAAATAGTTATTTATTTTCGGTGCACAATTTAATCTAGACCCTATCCACCTCACCTGGGCCTAAATATCCAAAGCCCAGAACGTTAATAATATGGTTTTTTTTAAATGAATTTGAGTCCAACACTATTGGACTTGGTCAATTTCGGCCCAACTAACAAGGTTTGGGTTTTGACTAGCTAGGTTAAACTGGGCCCACCTCTAATTTAGGATTTTTAAAACGAAACCTAACTCAATTGGACCCGACCATAGGCCCAAGCAAGTCAATGGGTATGTCTAGGGTTCTAAGGTCCACATGCCTTAAGTCTTTTATTTCATGAAATATGCCAGTAGTGAGTCTGTATTTTGCTGAATGCTACACAATATAATAAGTATCCAAACGAGTAACCCTTCTAGGGTTTTATTCAAAAATGCTTTTACACTCATACAATATTTTTAAAATAATTTTTAGACAGAAACACATACATAAAATAATACTTTGATTAGACCTCGTGCAGTAGTCAGGTCATACATAATGTGCAGTTAAAAATTTATGGTTTGCATTCTGCATATCAGAATCAGGTTCTGTCAGAACCTTCTAAAACTAGACTTAGAGCCGCACATTATTCATGTTTTGGCCAAAGTCTAGTTCCTAAGGGATTCATCCAGAATCTTGATGCAATCCCAGTTCTAGTGAAATAGATGTCAACTTATAGTACACATACATCAGATTTAAAAATATAAAAACGAGAATTATCCAACTCCTAAAATCATGAAATTTTTACTGCTTCTTCTTCTGGATCTCATGAATCTAGTGATGAAATAAAATTAAATAAGCGAAATAGAAGATATGATCAAAATACCAACTCTGCTTAGGAAATCCAGCCTACTGTCCAAAAACTGAAATAGTCACAAGTCAACATAAAAACGTCCCATCTTGTCCAAGTAACCTTTCCAAGCTTATTCAAGTATAAAACTACAAAAAGAAATAATCATGGAAAATTAACCTAGTCTTCTTCCTCACGAATACGTTGCAAATTGCGTCCCTACGAAAGATAAAAAGAACGGGGTGAGCCGATGCTCTGTAGCGATTCATATTCCATCTAACACAATACAAGAACAACACAAACATACATAGATCATATGTTGAACAGCAGCACATCAAAATATATAACATCTAAATTACCGATGATTTCTGACTGAACGTTTTGTTCACTTTCTTCTTTTAAACATTAAGTTTCTCTTTCCATCGTACATCGTGCGATCTTCTGCTGAAATCCCTCAATTTGGAGGACATGGATTGGAATAACCCATCAAACCATGCATCGCATCTCAATATTACTTATTAGAGGAACGTTTTCTTTATTGCTTTTTATGGGATTTAACATCATGAAATATATATCAATGTATGTAACATATGTAACCATATTCAATAGTTCATGGAAATCAGACCTTCATGAACATATATTCCACATAAAATCAATGGAAAAACAGTACATATACTCACAAATACCCGTGTTCCCCCTATCTTTACCGCACGATTAATGACAGTTGCTTTCCTAGTTTCTTCTCTTTCCTCTAAGCTTTAGAACCTTGAGTTTTTCTTAAATTTTTAAAGAAGAAAGACCCCCAAACCAGCCCCTTAAGTTGCTGCCATTTTTCTCCTTCTCTCTTTTTTTTTTTTTTGTTTCAATTCTCCAAAAAATGGAGAGACTTGGAGGGATCGGCCCTAGTATACCCGATCTCTCCCTCTCTCCCTAGATTTTCTCTAACTCTATTGGTTTCCTAAATCTCTTTTCACTTTCCTCCTTATCTTCTTCGACTAAGATAGAGATTTTAACAATTTGTTTCAACAAGAATTCCTTCCTAAATGGGCTACACGGTTAGGGTTCCCTAGGATTGGATGGTAGTGATCACTTGATCACCATCCAAGGGTTCACACTATTTTAATTTTATAAAAAACCCTAGTATTTCATTTTTATCCAATAAGAAGATTGGTGAATTAGTTAACAAAATTTTAGGGAGAGAATAGAGGAGAGATCGACCTCCTTTTTGTGCTTAGCCGACTCTCACATTGTGGCCCTCATTTTTGTGTCCAATTGATTTCCTAAAAATTATGAAAACCAACTAGGATGTTCACAAGTGTCTCTGGATTAGATCCAACGGTTCAAATGATCCTAAACCTTGCTAGATTACCAAAAATAAACCTACTTTTAATTTAGGGTAAGTTTTCTAAGTTTTGTGTAAAAATTGGATTCCTAACAATTCTAGTATGAGTGAGTCGATCCTCTCCTATGGAGAGATCGACCACTCTCTCTCTATTTATTTATTATTTCCAAAACTCTAAAATCACCTCTATATCTTATTTCCTAAAATATATCCTTCCAAACTAATCTTGATTAATCTCCAAGACTTAATATTTCTTTCCTCTAGGTACACACGTTTTTTTTCTCATTGGTGGGGTCCACACGGTTTCTACATATTATATATATATGTATATTTAAATCTAGATTTTATACGCCCCCACCTATACGTCCCTTTTTATGCATGCACTTAATTAGTTAGCCCCCCATATATATTTATATATATATATACATTCCATTGCATGCATAAAAACTCTCCCACATGTATATTTATATATAGCATGCATTAGTTACGTGAAAATCATAATAATAATCATATTATAATTATATGCACGTATTATATCCACATAAAAATCATAATAATAATATTATATATATGTACATGCACNTGAAGGAGGTTATTGCACCCCTCTTAGAACGCCCCCTTATAACGCCCCTTTCTATGGGGCTCACATGCGATGCATCCAAGGGATAATTTTTTTTATGAGATATTCTTATCAATATGTATATCATCATATTAAAAAATCAGTTCATTTTAAAACTTCTAACCCCCTCAAATTAACCTTTAAAAATTAGTAATTATTTGGTAACCATTTGAGGGGTCAAATAGTTTCAATTTTTAAGAAGTAATTTGAGGGGGTTAAAAGTTTTAGAACGAACTAATTTTTTAATATGATGATATACATATTGAGAAGAACATCTCATAAAAAATCAGTCCCTAGATGCATCGCATGTAGGTCCCACAGGAGGGGGCGTTATAAGGGGGCGTTCTAAGAGGGGGTGCAATAACCTCCTTCTATATACATATATACATTCCATTGCATGCATTTAATTAAATAAGAACTCTCCCACATGTAAATTTATATATAGCATGCATTAGTTACTTGAAAATCATAACAATAATCATATTATAATTATATGTATATACGCGTATTATTTCCACTTAAAAATCATAATAATAATATTATATACATACATGCACATACACATGCACGTACTATTTTTACGTGAAAATTGTAATAATAATATTATTATATATGTATATACATGCATATACACATGCACGTACTATTCACCACGTGCATGCATGCATGTATGCATATAAACTTCCACGTAAATGCGTAAGCTATACGCGTTGTATCGCTATATATACACATCTTGCAAAAGTGTTTTTGCAACCATCTAACTATTCTTTTCATGTTTATAACCCTACTGATATTGTGCAAAAGTATTTTTGCACTACTCTTCATCCCATTCTACACCTGAGGTACTAGTTCAGTTGAAGGTTAGAATCAGTCCGTTAACCTCTTACTCATCATACGAGGTCACGTATGGCATTACTTCTTTTCACGTGCATAGTTTTAGTTGCCACGCTCTCTTTGCACATGCCACCCCACATTGGGTGTGCACCAAACCTTGGGCCCAGCCCATAAGCTTTTGAAGGCCCAAACAAGAATTTTCATGGTGTTACAGGCACTGTCCTAAATAGTAGATTTCGCCCCTCTAGGATAATATCCCGGTGCAACACAGCTATTAATTATGTCTACCCTCCAAGATTCAACAATCTCAGTTTAGTATGACTGCATTCTCAATACTGGACTCCTATAAACAACTTTAAACTTATTCGCGGGCAAGAACACACAAGTACAATAATGTACTTAATTAATATTATACACTTAAAGTGCACAAGAATTGAAGAGAAATAAGGGCACCAAGAGGCGATGAGAGAAAGAGAGATAATTAATATTTTGTGAAAGGTCCATGTTTTATGTTTGTCGAATTTCGTGTCAAAGGTAAACTCAAGATGGTCAATGTAACTTGAGTTAGAGTCTAGTGAGTCTCGGTTC
>MVGT01002454.1:97021-111858 GCA_002174775.1 Macleaya cordata | reverse complement strand
ATGTTGGTTTCGAAACCGACTGGCTCGATTTCGAAACCAACGCCCAGATTCGTTTTTTTAGTGCGATTTTCTGAGCTGTAAAGTAACTTTTTAACACATTATTGCCCATCTCCCTCTAAGCCTTGTTTCAGGGAGATAATTGAGCTTGGGAAAATATTTCTAAGTGGGATGAGAGGCTCAATGGATTATTCTCTCATCCCCAATAATGGTGTCTACCATTAGACCTAGAACTAATAATTTAGTCTAGGATTGAGCTGGACATCTTCACTATAAATAGGGGTTGAATCTCCAGTATTCAATCAACCATTCACCCCTCACCTCAACAAGCTCTTGAGAGTTTTTCAAACTCGAAATTCTTAGTTCTCAAGCTTGTTGAAATTGGTTCAAATCCTTCCCACTTTAAACCAAAACTCTGTTTTTGTGTGCCGGTGGTATTCCGGTGGTGAAGCTTGAAAGTGTCAAGCAAGTGGTGATACTTGAAGAGTCAAGTATTGGTTCATGGTGCGGGACTTGCGGAGGTCAAGTTGGAGACGCATCATCATCTACTAAGAGGCAAATTCGTGGAGTTCGAATTTGTTGAAGAACTATACACCGTAGCTGTTGGAGCGTAGAGGGAGTCGTAATTCGTGTCCATCGAGTGGTAAATCGGTTTGTAAGTTTTCATTTCTTTTAGTGGATTCTTTTCTGGACTAGGTCCCGGGGTTTTTCCCAGTTTGGGTTTCCTCGTAAACAAAATCTCTTGTGCATATCTTTATATTTATTAAGAGATTGAAATATTCGATTATTGTTTCCGCATGTTAAAGAATCGAATAAGTCAATACTCTTGATTAGAGATTTTAGTTTCCATCTTTATCACCAATATTATTTTTATTTGGTGATTGTGTAATCCTTAACCTTAGTCACATTGACATACGGTTATTCCAACTAATAACCGTAAGGATTTTAGACTTTCACACATAATATCCATTTTATTTACATTTGGCTTACACTCCACTTACACTAATTCTAAGGCTTACTTAAAATTAATTTGTCAGGGGGTGTGCGCGTAGCGTGCGTGAAAAATAATGCGCGTAGTGCGAGCGCATATGTGGAGGATGAACAACCAACTCACACGCCGAAGCGCGTGTAGGGGGTTGTAATTCTTGAAGATTATTACTACGATACTAGAAAGCCCATTTGGCATGGATCGATAGTGTTCTTTTTTCCTTCTATTAATGGCTTAAATAAGCCTCAGAAGCAGTGTTTTAAAAATCGGATCGGACCGGCCGGTTCAACCAGTGAACCGATGAACCAGATAGAAATTCGGTTCTGGTTGAACCCACTATTTTTCTTAAAAACCAGTGTTTTTAGTGTGAACCGGTCGACCCAACCGGTTGAACCGGCGAACTAAGTGACCGTCTTAAACCAGTTTTCTCACTTGTAAATAGATAATATTATAAAAACAAAGCTAAGAAGTTTTGAAGCCAAGACCTTTTCACAACAAACTAAAGCCTTAACCAAATGAACTACAATCACTTTGTTGTTTTTATACCGTTATTATATTATATAGTTAGTTTTTAGTATTTCTAAAATCATTTAAACATCAAGTTTCGAACACAGGACCAAAATTTGTTTGACAAGCAAGCTTTAACCATTCTGCTACTTAAAATTTTATATTAAGTTAACCCACTGGTCAACCCAGTGGTTGAACCGAATTAACCCAACCCATTAGCCTTTCCAGTTCGATTACAGGTCCGGTTTTTAAAACATTGCTGAGAAGGGACTCCGACTTATAGACACGTGTTTCACCCTTCTCAAAATTTTACCCCCCAAAACATTTTTTTCTTTTTTCTTGACCCTAAAGAAATAAAAGAAACAATACCGACACCTATTCTGAGTTCAAAATTCGGACTTTGATGGTTTCTTTCAGTGCAAAAATCGAATCGAATGTGCTTCAATGAGGTGGTTTCCCCTATCGATAGATTAATTCCTAAGAAACCCATCAAGATTTCTGTTCGAAAATCATGCCCATCTCCCGCTTTCTCCTGTCTTCATTCGAAAATCGCTCAGGGGTGTGTCTGAATCTTCTTCGCAGGTAAGTTGAACTCTTCAACTACTTCATCTCTTCTTTTTTTCTTTTATTTTTATTTTTTCTTGCTTTTTTTGTTCTTACTTTGAAGAGAATCATATATGGGTATTGTTTGCTGTTGCAAGTTCTTGTATGTGTTTGTGTCTCTGTCACTTTGTGTGTTTTAAGATTCATAAAGATACACCGACCAAAAAAAAGATTCATAAAGATAAATATGGATGCATCTTTTGTTATTCTTAGTTGCAGAGCTTATAATCCTGAAAGTTTTCCTATAATCAGTTAGTGGTTATAATGGGTGTAAACCTAAATGAAGTATTTTATACAAGACTTGGTTAAGATGGTGGGTTTTCACTTTTTTTTTTTTAAATCATTCTCTGAGTTTTCAATTGGAACCAATATATCTGTGATGAACTTCAATGGAGATGGTGAGAAGTTTAATAAGTTGGTAGACCTTTTACTGGTAAGCCTTGGTTGATTACCCATCTTCACCTACTTTTACCAAGCTAAGTTTTGGGAGATGGTGTTGTTAGGGTTGGATTTGGGTTGTTCTTTCTTGGTAGACATCAAGGATTTAGTTGCAAGATGTGGTCTATAATTTAGGTTCTCCAGTTGTTAATGGATAAGTTGAGACCGAAAGCTCGACCTCATGGTTATACCACTGAGCACCACAAACTGAGAAACTGGTTCAATTATCATAATCTTCATATTTTGGCATTGATGCATTCATTGGAGATGATTGTGTTGTGATGAGCAGAACTTGTGCAACACTCCTAGTCTAAAGGGCTTTTTGTATGACATTTACGACATAGCACAGCTTGAGGTTATGCCTTGACTTTTGAAGGCAAACCACCTCAGGTCCTGAACTAGCCTTTATAAACAAGGCAACACTCTTTGTTTTATGCCTTTTTAAACAAGGCATTATATTTCCTACTTTGAAGTTCAACTTTATCTTGATCCTTAGTTTTTGGTAAGGCATCTATCTTCAGATATTTACTTACTATCTCCGTGTATGTCATTTTCAGCCTTCCTCTTCTTTTCAGAACCTATCCTCGGATGTTCTTGTTTTTCTTTTTTTTTTGGCTTCATATTTTAAGTCTCAATTTATTCCCTAGTAAAACAATGTATAGAAGAAAAGATTAACTTTCATAAATTCCTTCTGGAACTGAGTTTCATGATGAGGGTTAAACATCCGGTCATTGCAGAGCTTCATAAAATGCGTCCTCCTGTTACTTAAAAGTCCATTTTGAAGAACTATGAGATTAAGAACAGTTGAGACATCATATGGCACTGCCAAAGCTCTAGATATAGAGGCTTTGAACTGTTGAGTCTAGTCCAAAGCAAAGAAATATACTGAAATTTGTTGCAACTTAGTGTTCCTCCAGTGGTTTTGTGCCATGAACATTACCAGTTGCTTCCTTGTTTACCCATTTGAAATGAGTTCTTTTTCAGAACTATGAAAGAAGAACTAGCAAGCAAGCATGCATATATGGCAGTCAGATTAAAAGAAAGGCCAAAATAGAGTGTACAGCTACAGGATGTCCTTCACTTTGCACATGCATGTGTAATGCACTAGGTATTGAAAGGATGCTATATGTTTTTATGTGTCACTTCAGACTAACCAATATGTTTTCATTCTAGGTTACGTTCCTCCAGTAGAGTTCAGTGTCGTAACTACACCGGAGCACCGAAAAACAATAAGAAAAGCCTAGATACGCGGCCTCTAGTACCTGAGAAGCCATTGAATTCTCACTCGACCTCCTGGTCTACTTTTATTGTGGTATACGATGCTACATCAACTCAATCCTTATTTATTTTTCTAAGAAAATTCCAGTGTCTCTCATAAATGTACCTTTTTGTCAATGGATAAATCAATAAATCAGATTTGATCATTTTCCTGTTTATTTGGAGCAAGAATCTGAAATGCATAACATGTTTAATCCTTTGCAGCCCACTGGTTTACTGGCGATTGCTGGAGCTGGCATATTTCTTCACTATAATGATGAGAAAAGAGCAGTTTTAAAAGGTGCATTCTCTATGTGATACAACTGGTAACTCCGTATTCTGGAGGTGGAACTATATATTGGGTTATGTTTACAATGTTGGATTTTTCCTATTAAATGTCTTTATTTTTTGTTAATATCGGTTCTAACTCTTAGTGTGTTTCCTTTTTACTTAATGTGTCTAGTACTGGGAAATGCGGCCAAGTTCTTGTCAATTAGTTAACTAAGTTAGCAAGATTGGGAATTGGAGGCTCATAGAAGCATTTATCATGTCTAACTTGCTTTTGTGAATTCGTACTTTCCGCCGTTGATTTCCTGTTCGGATGGTTGTCAATAAGAGATTGCCAACCATGGTGGGTTCAGGCATTATTCATTGGAGATGAGTAAATTACATATATAAATCCTCATACGAAAATTGAAATCCTACTTATTATTGAGGAAATATTTTTCCATTCCATGTCATAATCTACTTATAGTAGCAGCAATTAGGTTCTTAGGCATTTATCGTGAACCTATGGATCTGTATACTGCAGGTATCAAATCATACATCAAAGAAGATCAAGTGATATCGTATGCCGGTTATGAAAATCCTCTGCCTGACTTAACCCCCAAGTTTTGCCGACTGCAAGGATTTGTCCTGATTTCTGACAATTCAGAAGACTGATAAAGTCATATCGACTTTCCTGTTAAGTAGGAACCTAGTCTTTTATAAAAGGCACTTTGAATTGCATACTGGATTCTATTCTTTATATTATTTTTATCAAGTTCACTTTGTATGCTAATTATGGTGCGACTCCAACTCTGTAGGAGGTGAAAGAAGAGAACTTCATGGGTTAAAAAGAAATTAGGACACTTAAAGTTTAAACAGGTCTCACCAAATAAACCAAACATGATGAAATACTAGGATGGAGAAGAAAGAAAGTATGTCCGCTTGTATGATCTTAGTAGGGTGCGTTTTTAACGAAAAAATTCTTATATGCAAGGTTTAAAATCTCGTTCCAATTGAATGTTTCCATTAGTTGAAAGACCAAGACTGTCTAACCAAAACATTCTGAATAATACCTGGACATTTCCGATAAATATTCGTAGAAACTGAGACAAACCGAAATGGTTTCGTTAAACAAAACATTCTAAATGATAAATCATGTTACATGTCTCCTGTTAATTAGATGGAGCTAGATAACTTTGAGTTCTAATATATATTAGGAACACAATTCCTAAAGGTAATTCCTCATTGACCTCTAAGGCATGATGATTCTACTTTTGGTTGCTTGAGTGTACTTCCAAAACGTAAGGCCTAAGCAGCCTCTAGGGCAGGGTTATTCCTCTATTGGGCACTACATTTTCCTATGCTAAGGATATGCTGTCTTAGAAATTTCACACTAGCAGCAAATTGAGTTGAATATCATATGAGAAGTCTTAAAGTGGGTGAAGATTTTACATCCTGGACAGATCCGAATCATCCGATTAACTTGGACAAGATCCATTTCTTTTTGGTCAATGCATACTTATGAAAGTAGATGCAGATGGTGATAAATTTGTTCCTTTATCTCTAGAAGATTCCGTATTTGTGGGAAGTTTCGTGTTCCTCAAAGTGATTTCTTGTTAACTCCAATGTGCTTTACTGGATCAGGCCAAGGTACTGAGGATGTGCGCTGTACGTGCAAAGGTCCATTTATTGGAGGCCCATTTAATCTGATTGATACTGAAAATCGTTTGATTACTGAACGCGATCTTCTAGGAAATTGGTTACTACTCTACTTTGGGTACACTTCTTCTCCCGATGTCGGTCCAGAGGAAGTTAAGAAAATGGCAAAGGCCATCGACATTTTAGGTTTGATGCAGCTACTTTTTTTTTCATTCTCACTCCTTGTTAAGCTTTTCATTTTACTTTTTTCTTCTGTTGGTAAGCATACTGATATTTTCTCTTGATTTGGAACAAGAGTCCAAACATAAACTTAAAGTTATGCCCATTTTTGTTACAATTGATCCTCAAAGAGATTCCCCTTCGCAACTCAAGGCTTACCTCAAAGGTCAGCATATCCATCCTCGTGTGCAATCTCTCCTTGTATCATAAGTACTGAAGCTCTCTACGTTTCTACATCTTCACCCATATCTTTCTTCTCAAATTGCAGAATTTGATTCAAGAATAGTTGGATTAACAGGACCAGTTTGTGCAATAAGAGAGATGGCTCGGGAATATCGTGTCTATTTCAAAAAGGTTGAGGAAGATGGAGCTGATTATCTCATTCAAACGTCCCATAACATGTAAGGCTAGATGTATAAACTTTTTTCAAGACTTAACCAAAACAAGGTTTGTTTCTTTTCTCAATCCATGTCATTATAAATTTATAACATTCACAAAAACAAACAGGTACCTGATGGACCCGAACTTGGAGGTAGTGAGATGTTTTGGGTTAGAGTATAATGCAGAGCAACTGTCTGAAGAAATACTCAAGTTAATGAGCAGACCCTCCAAGTAAACTGCCTCACTTCATTGATCTATTGGCCATCCTCTCTCACATGGTAAGGATCCTTCATTTCCCCTTGCGTAACAACATTTTCTTTTTCACGATGTTGTGAAAAAAGCTACTTGTGATTTTTAGAATTGTAACACATGATCATGCGGGCTTCTTTTTTTGCTTAGTAAGATAGCCGAGAAATGAATATGTTTACATTTTTTTGGTTCACAGTTTTTGGTATCAGTCTGTATGAATTGGTCTAAAATGGACTGCACAAGCAATGAAAAGAAAGTATAGCAAGTTAAGAGGAATGTTTATCTTCCAAAGTTTCTATCTACTATGTTTTGTTTGCAATGTCGCATCAAATCCGACTTCTAATGCAAAAGATAGGATTTGAGGAGGAGTTGTTGATATTGGAGGTTGTTGGTTAAGATTTTATTTGATCAACTTGAGGTATATCACACCAATGGATCCTACTGTTACCTCGCTGATGAATGTTAACCAACAACCTCAAATGTTACTTTTCTGCACAGCTGAGGGTCTCAAGGCACAAGGCTTTCATGGATCCTTTTTGCATTAGTTTTACAAGTATATCAGTCGTATCATTCAATTATGTAGTGGATACTTCATTCATGCATAATTTCTGAAACACTGATTGTGTTAAAATCAAGCTTATTATGTGTGATCATAATACAAAACGTCAAAAACATCGAATTCATGGTACATTGATTGCGTTAAAATCAAGCTTTCAATTTAAAAAAAAAAAAGAAAGAAAGAAATGAATAAATTTCTATAAATGACCCCATCTGCAACATTGACTATTTGCTGTTAGAACTATATGAAGATGACATTATAAAAGCTGTAGACTATTGAGACTTGTATAAATTTTTTTTTTTTATAACTTGTATAATATCAAACTATAAAAATTTCAATAACTCAATAGGTAGGTACTACTAGCAATATAACTATTTGACTATATCTTCAGTAGAATTAGTTCAATATTGACTTAGTCAGATGATATTACAAAAGTTGTTTCCTTCCTAACCATCGTATTGATCTGTTGTGATTTATTGATGTTGAAATTATCCTTTTTTGTTTTTTCAATCAAGGGGTTAGAAATTTTTATCTAATCAGATTGGTTTCTGTTACATTGTCTTGTCTCTTCGACAGATGGACTCCCAAGTTTTGATTACCCTTTTTTTGTAAGGCGTAATTTATCGTCAGAATATCCTCAAATTTAGGTACGATTAAAGTTTAAATTATTAAATTTTGAGGCGTAATTTATCGTCTGAATATCCTCATGCAGGTCACTGATATTCTGAGTCTTCTGACCAAACCCTTTCTTCAATCTTTCGGCCTTGAAGCGGGTTTTGTAGATAGACCGTCGATTATTAGGTTGTGATCTGATCTTTTGTAAATCAGGGACAGGTTCTATGAACTAAAATGATTCTAAAATTAGAAACTTTTGTTTGGTAAAAAATTTGGTTAGCTTGTGAACCAAAGAAAGTGAGAAAAATAGAAAAGCAAGTAAAGCTGTTTAAGCTTCAAGTTTGAATGAAGTATGAAAGTTTTGTTTGGTAAAAAATTTGGTTGGCTTGTAAACCAAAGAAAGTGAGAAGAAGAAATTAGAGGGCTACTGAAGCAAGTAAAGCTGGGCCAAGGTTCAAGTCTTTGAATCACGTGACTTTTACTTTAGACTTTACGTATAAAGCCCGTGCTACTCTTTTGCCAACTCTTACGTATAGTTTGTGTCTTTTTCTCCTCTTCAACCTTACGTCTCAAGCATGCAGCCAGCACTCTCACACAAACACATCATAAATTCATAGTGAAAGAGTTTTAGAGAGAGAGAGAGAGAGAGAGAGAGATTTGGATTTTTGGACTTTTGAGTACTTTTTAAGCTTTTTTGGTGTGGATTTCAAAGATGGGATTCTTCTTCCCAAATCAAATCCTCTGTTCATCTATATCTATATAATTCTTCCCTCTTTTGGTCTGTAAAAAGAGGAGCAACACATGGCTGCACCCCACTTCATCATCTTAAGCTGATATGTTTAGTAAACTTTTGTCAATCAATCTTGACCGTTCAATTATTTCATCAGTTAGTGAATCATAATAAGACTTACCTTTACAGTCATTATCTTTTAATTGTACTTAATAATAATAATAATCAACATTCTCCATCAGAGTCTCGTCTTTAATAAAAGCAATTTCTTCTATTTAAAGCATTAACAGAGTTGCCCTACCCACATATGAGCCTCTCTGCAATGATTCACAGTTTTGTGTGGGCCTTGGGCTAACCATATAATCCGCAGCTAAGTAATCAGAGCCACAAGAGCGGAAGAAACAAAAGGTTGAATTAGAAAATGTCTAGTTAGATTTGACCTAAGTAACCAGAGCGGGTAGTGGGAGCGCCAACGTGTTCAATTAAAGAATTTCTTAAGCTTCGATAGCTTCACAGCAAAATTGTAGGAGCGAGGTTTTAGAGCCAGGGCGTCATCTCTTTACAACAGTTATGGTTATTATAAGATCTAGACCTTAGTAACCGAAACCTTGGTA
This sequence comes from Macleaya cordata, assembly GCA_002174775.1. Classification (NCBI taxonomy): domain Eukaryota; kingdom Viridiplantae; phylum Streptophyta; class Magnoliopsida; order Ranunculales; family Papaveraceae; genus Macleaya; species Macleaya cordata. Next base: position 102,775 of record MVGT01002454.1, on the reverse strand, counting down.
TAGGGGTGACACTCTCGCTCTGGAACCTCGCGCTCCCGCTCCGAACTACGCTCCGACGCTCCCGCTCCGAAGGTACTTTAGAACTAAGAACATTTTTTATTCGGCCGCTCCGATGCTCTCGCTTCCACTTTCGTTCCCGCTCCGACCTACGCTCTGGTTACTTAGATCTAGACAATAAGATTTGATTAAATGAGAAATACCCATTTCATTAATTGTTGATGATCCAAGCAAAAATGGCCTATAGTCATAGGTGTGCATTTTGAGTACTTTTGTTAGTTTGATTCTATCCTTTTTTATAATAATACAAAAAGAATTTTCTTATTAAGTGTGACAAGATAAGATAAATTAGCTCAAAGAGAGTCTTTTGAAAAAAAAAAAAAATGACTTCCTGATAAAGGGATTAGCAGTAAGACAACTCAATGACAGACTCTCCATGATTGTCTTTGTTATCCCTTAAGTAGAAAGCTAAAAGGTTGGCTATTAGTCTATCTTAAGCTTAGCCCATGAGCCCTAAATAGGTTTAAATATAGACATTTGTCAAGCAAACCTGAGTCCACGTCTATGGTACAGACAACACAACCAATTCAAATATCTAAGTACTAAAGACCAATTATTAGTGTAGTTGATTTTTGGCAATTACTTCTGAAAGATATTATACGGTTTGTTAACATTTGGTATCAGAGCTATGGTTTCGTCTAACGTTCTGATTATGAATTAGTTGATCTATACATGGCTCTTTTACCTATCGGTGTTTGATACAATATATCTTGATTCAGTTTATAGCTATATCTTCTACAAAAAATGTACATAGAATGGATAGGTTCCGAGTAGTTCAATAACTAAACCGACACAAATTGAGAGAGTCCTCGAAAAACATACGTGAGCCCCATCAAACAACACATGATTCACATGATCTCCTTCTAGGAGGAACCAATTTTCCCAAGGGCTGAACCGAACTAAAACCGGTTTTCCCAGTTTTGGTTCCACATATTTCAATGCCATAGCTGCAACTAATAGGATTTAGAACCATTAGTATTGTAATTGGTTCCAATACTGATATCTGATGGAATCGGAACTAAACCGATATGAACTGGAACAGACCTGCAAACATTGACCTTTTTTTCCTGTTGCTTTTCTGTTCTTTTACACTTTCTGCATGTAAGAATCACCGAAATACCCGAGAACCAACTGGAACTGGTTATACCAGATCTGTTTCCTGCCTATTTGAGTACTGAAACCAACAAGAACCAGAACAGATTAATGAATAGGTTCAGGTTCTTGGTAGTTCAATAACCAACCGAAACTGACCACCCTCGTTGACACCTCTTATTATTAGATGGTCTAAACTTTAAACATCTCCAGCTGTAGGTAACCAAGAACTCAAAACACCTACGTGAGACCATGTCACATTTCACATGGGACTTTCTTAGGTCCTTATTTTAGCTGTAAAAAGTAATAATACTGAATAAACAAGCAAACCCCAGATCAGAATAAACCTCCCATTTTAGGGGTTTTTACTTCTAAAACTCTAGAGATCCAAATTTCTTCCATGACCGGATCTCCCGGTTATCCTACCACCACACATACACAAGCACCCAAATTTGACAAACATTTATTCGTTCTTTCTTTCCATAAAAAACCAGATTAATATTTTATTCCATCTTTTTCTCGTTTTTCATTTTTTTTCCCTCTCTTCTCTCTCCAAACTTTCACAAAATAATAAAGAATACAAAACTTAGAGAGAGAAAGAAAGAAAAAAAAAAAAGTTGGTTTCTTGGTAGCCACTCTAGGAGAGAAGGAGAAGGAAGTCGTGAGATCACACAATATACCCATTCTGGGTTAAGGTTCCCTGTACCCACTACACGTCTTCTCATTCAAGCAATCTCTAAAATAACTATTCTTTGAACTCTTCTTTCTTCCTCTGTTTTTTGTATTTTTTTTAAAGATTTCTTACCGTTTTGTTATTATTGATATTATTAATTTGTTCTTTTTTTAATATGTTTTCTTGATTTGTATTGTAGTCCCCAATTTGATCTTCAAAACCCTCAAATGGTTTTGAATTTTTGATTTACACCACACCTGCCGGAAACGTGGGTGTTTTCCGGCAGTTTTCAATTCTCAACCACTCTCTCTGTTTTTCTTCTTTGATGTTTCAATTTCAACCTCTGTGTTTTTAAGTCTTCATTGAGAGAGAGAGAGAGAGAGAGAGAGGGAATTGATAATGGGAACAGAAATGGCTGCTGAATATACACCTGATGAACAAAACAAGTCAGGTTGCGGAATTCTAGTCATATACAATGGTTTTCGTCGCCGGAGTTTCTGGCCTAGAAGAACAGCCTCTACAAGCTCAATTCCCACTGGTGTCGGCATTCTTTCTCTTCCCTACAGCAATTCTAAGAGAAGACGAGGTGGCTCCGACGAGGCCGCCTTCCTTGACACCTCAAATTTATCTGACCCACCTCCACAAAATCAACAACCTGATAAAAAACCCATCATCAAACAGGGTGGTAGTTTAAGTGGTAATCCAAAAACCCCACTTCCACCTTCAAATAATCCAATTCAAGGTAAAAAAACAGCCTCACCGACGAAGGGTTCAAGCACAAAAAAGGTGGCACCAACCCAAGGCCAAGGCCAAGGCCAAGGAAGGAGGGTACCCAAGGTGGCAGTCGGCCTCTCCGGTGAGCTCGATAGCATGATCACCGATCACCAACGATCGAAAACAAGTGGTGGACTTGTTAGAGCTTCTTCAAGCAATGTAATGCTCTTTGGCCACTTGGGTAATTTGAGACAACCTGGAGCCAAAAATTCAAATTCAAATACAAACTCAACAGCTAACAGTGTTCTTGATCACCTCCCAAAGACAAAACTTGAAACAGTTTCGACTCCGAATGGAAAATTCGGTAACAGTAATGGTAACAGTGTAATGGGTAATATAGTTAGGAGTAAGCCGGCTAATGATCAGAAAGAACAATCAGCTGGGAACTTATGTCGAGCTTTATCGACAACGTTGGATCCTGAGACATTGAAGGTGATGGGCAATGAAGAATACAAGAAAGGGAAGTTTGCAGAGGCCTTAGCTTTGTATGATCGAGCAATTGTGCTCGATCCAGATAAGGCATCTTATCGGAGCAACAAGAGCGCTGCGTTAACGGGTTTGGGTCGTATTCTTGATGCAGTTCTTGAGTGCAGAGAAGCCATTAGAATTGATCCTTCTTATCATAGAGCTCATCACAGATTAGCAACACTTAATCTCAGGTAATGATCCTAGATATAAATTAACCACGTACACTTAATCTATGTTTAATTAAATTTGAGAATTCTATCTAATCTTTTTATGTGATCTTTTGGCTGCAGATTGGGAGAAGCTGAGAAGGCTTTGTATCACTTCAAACATTCGGGAACAGAAGCGAAATTGAACGACATTGCTCAAGCTCAGACTCTTCAAAATCATCTAAAAAAATGTACTGAAGCAAAGAAGCAAAGAGATTGGAATACAGTTCTACAACAGACCCGGTTCGCAATTTCGTCTGGTGCAGATTCAGCTCCACAGGTCGACCACCAAATCCCGAAACCTAGAATTCACCATTAGTAATTTTGTCATTTCTCATGGTAATAATTTACTTACATGGGTCTTCTTAATTTGCATGGTTTTTTTATTTTTTTGTTTCTTTTTTGGGGTTAAAGATCTTTTCTCTTCAAGCCGAAGCCCTATTGAAGCTCCACAGGCATGAAGAGGCAGATGTTATACTGATGAAAGGACCTGCTTTCGACGTCGATGCTTGTACTAAGTTCTTCGGTCCTACAGCCAGTGCTCAACAACTACTAGTACGAGCACAAGTCGACATGGCTGCCGGCAGGTTAGTACATATTTTGAGCAATACAAATCAGATTATAACTTAATTAAACATGGGGAGTAATTAATGTCATGCTAGCACGGACTTGAACCCATGATCTCTTTAAATTAAGTGCTCTGATACCATGTTGAAAAATCATTTTCTCTGAAAGCTCAAACTTGTAGTCTTGGTCATATTAATTTTCTGCTTCTAAATTTAATGAAGTATTTATTGATCATGGTATGATGATAGGTTTGACGATGCGGTGGCGGCTGCTCAGCGAGCAGCTCAGCTCGATTCAAGCAATAAGGAAATGAGTGGTGTAGTGAGGAGAGCTCGAGCTGTGGCATCAGCTCGATCAAATGGTAACGAGCTCTTCAAGGCCTCTAAATTTTCAGAGGCTTGTGTTGCATATGGTGAAGGACTTGAACATGACCCGCTCAACTCAGTTTTGTTATGTAACCGAGCTGCTTGTCGATTTAAACTCAGTCAGTTTGAGAGAGCTGTTGAGGACTGTACTAATGCTCTTAATGTGCGCCCTTCCTATAGCAAAGCCAGATTAAGAAGAGCTGACTGCAATGCCAAGGTTAGAGAGAGAAAGCTAGAGAGAGAAAATTAAGATGTTGTTATCCAAACTTAATTTGTTGTATACAGATCGACTTTATGTTTTTTGCTTTTTAGATGGAACGTTGGGAAGCTTCAATACAAGATTACGAGATGTTGAAAAGAGAGAGTGCAGGGGATGAAGAAGTGGGCCGGGCCTTGTTTGAGGCCCAAGTCCAACTCAAGAAGCGACGAGGTGAAGATGTTAAGGACATGAAATTCGGTGCTGACGTGGTTGTTATTTCCAATAACGAGCGTTTCAGACAACTCGTTACCTCACCTGGTAAGTCAAAAGTGAAAAATTACCGTCCTTTCAATAATGGTACATTTTGGTAATTTTGGCTAAAGTAAAAGTTACGAAAATGCCCATGGTTTTTGTGTTTTGACAGGTATGTCCGTGGTGCTCTTCTGCAACAAATCTAACGATAAGCAAGCACTGAATCTGTTAGGGCAACTCTGCAAAAGATATCCATCCGTCAACTTCCTTAAGGTTTGTTTTTTATTTTAATTTTAAGTCATAATTGGACGATATGAATGGAATCGCATCCTCGAGAATATGATTCTTTTCTGATGTTTAATTCTTGCCTATTAAATTCGGAATTACATTATACGAGAATACAATTCCCCTAAAAAATGAGAGAATTATTGCCAAATTAAAGTGACGGAGTGATTTTGGATGCCTACTCCACTAAAAATTACATTTTTAAAAATGCGATTTCATTTCGTGTTATTCTATCATGGTCTAAAGGCTCGTATAGTACCTCATATTTAGACCGTTGAGATGCTACCAAAATTGATGGGACCCTAGAAAGAAAGACAATCCAACGGTCAGGCCTTTGGGTTGACGACACTGTAGCTACCACCTTTGACCTGTTCTAATTTCAATTGGCTTGAACCTTTTTAAGAAGTTTGGTGTAAATAAAAAAGTATAGGAAAACAAAAAAACGTGAACTCTTAACACACAAGACGTGTGAAGAAGACACATAAACGATGAGGACCGTTGTTTGGGTTGACCTTCTGACCTAGTCGTTATTTGATGTAAACTGGGTTGACATATAGGGGACCCACATTTGGAATTGGTCATCTAATTACCGTTAATTAAGGATTAGAAATGAAAATATATTTTTAACTTTTTTGTATTTTTTTGTAATTTTTTTTTCTAACAGGTGGAGGTTGAGGACCACCCATATATATCAAAATCAGAAGGGGTGAGTTCAGTACCAACTTTCAAGATATACAAGAATGGGTCAAGGGTCAAAGACATTCCTGGAAACAACCATGAATTGTTAGAAAATTCAGTCAAATATTACACCACTTG
>MVGT01002454.1:81115-96962 GCA_002174775.1 Macleaya cordata | reverse complement strand
AGGACCTGAAAATTGTGGTTTTGTTTGTCACCCCTAAACATATTTGCACATGAGAAATGAGAGACAGATGAAGTAAAAAAAAAAATGAAAATAAAACGTTTTAGACAATTAAATTGCCCTGATTAAAAAAAAAAAATGGAATGGCCCACGACGACGAGGAACATGCCGGTCAACAATGTCTCGATCTCTAATCTAATCAGACGGCGGAGGAAAAAAAGAAAAAAAGAGAAGAGGAAGAGGAAGAGCATCGGGGAAAGAAGAGAATAATTGATATCAGGGGGGATGATGGGGGTGTTGTTTAATTAATTTCCATTACTTAATGTGTTTATGTTTGTATGTAGTTTAAGATATTGACAATTTTAATTATGTATACATACGGTTGAAACGCGTGTTTGTTTTTGGACAATTTGATCAATGTTAGCTCATAAAAAAAGTGAAAAATTAAAAATTAAAAAGCATTGGAACCAACTAAAAGAATTAATATTCTTTTATATATTCTCCTAACCTGTATTAATTAATTTTTCTTTTTTAAAAATAAAATTTGTTTACTATTATTCACTAAACATCTTTCTGATTTTTCTAAGAATTAATTTAAGGACACCCTTAAAATTAAATTAATAAAAATACTTATCTTGTTAATAATCAATGTAATTAATTATAAGTGGACCATTTCGGTTAACTGGGACCAGTAATGATGACTATTAGGGTGCGTAACAGCCAGATTAATGGTCGGCTTATTAGTTTTTAAGAAAGAAAAAGGAGATTTATTAGCAAAAGTATTATGTTTTGGACTTAGCTTAATATATAGTAGAATTAAAATAGCTTTAAAGACATTAACTTTTTAGAGACAAAAAAAAAATGTTTGTTTGTCGTCTTAAGAAAAATCATCTATCTATCAAAGCGACTGTAGAAGTAGTTATTGATGTTCCAATTATACTTTCTATATTCTATCCCTATTAAATAGAAAATTTTCCTATTATATAGAAATTTTAAAGAATACAAAAATAAGAGCATAATTAGAAATTTAAAATAAAAGAAGTTACAAATTTTATAAGTAATTATTAGTATTACACGTAGATAGTGATTCTTTACATAAATATAGATTCTCCTCCAAAAATGCTCCCACTAACATTTTTACAACTTAAAAGATGTTCTTAAATCCGTTTCAAAAACTAACTAACTCAATATAATTCCTCAAACGAGGATGAAGAATACAGAGAAATAAGAAAATCTATTTCTATTACTTCAAACATTAGAGAACTTCTATTCAACCATATTTTTTATCTTATCGATCTCTCTTTATTTATTATTTTAAATTAAATTTTGTTTTTTTTTTTTACTTTTTTTTGTCGTAAATTCTGATTATCTTGGTTCAATTTTTTTGAATTGCAGGGTGATTTTAAGGAGTTTTGCATTTGATTTGACCATGAAAGGCGTAACAACATGTTAAATTTATTGAAAACTAATATTTGTGGATAACTTATTTCTGAATATTTTCTATTGTTCTAAGAAAAATGAGTTTTTAATAAACATTTTATTTCGTTTTTTAAATTCTAATTATACATTTATTTATTAATTGTTGTAACAAATTTAATGGCTAAAATGCGTTAGTGTGCACAAGAGGTGAGCAATGCTCACCTAATATAACGACATAAATGTGGCTTACTTAAAAGTGTTGCTATTGGGACTATTGGGCCTGGCCCATCTTGACATAATATGATTGGCACCTTGTAAATCAAGATGCTATTCAAATCGCACTACATCATTAAGTAAGCTAAAATGATATTGAAACTGACCCATTCTTGGTTCTTGTGGCTTTGGCTTTATAAAACACCATGTTACCTTGAGAGTTCTTCCGCAAAATTGCACTAATTTGATGCTAAAAAGCGATATGAGGCTTCTATAGCACTCAACGCATATATTTGCCAATCAATTGAATCCCCTGCAATAGATTAGGGTTTGGAAAAATTTAAAGGTACCCCTAAAATGTTATTGGCAAGCGTTGGTAGGTTAGACTTGGTCAATTTAGTTTGACTCCATAATTATTAATAACAGTAACTATTTTTATCAAACCACTTTATAATGTAAAACCTTCTCCTCCATTTGATAGAAGAGGGCATTGAAGCTTTCAATACTCTAAAATACCAATAAATTCTTTTTCAAGTATTCCTACATATTTCGTAATATATTTTGTAGTTTTAAAACGGAAAGATTCGATTTTGAATTAGGGAGTGCCAATAAGATTGAGGCCTCCCAACAACAACAAATGAAAATTTGGTGATGCCTCTAATTAGGACGGCGTCCATCCTCTTTCCCATCAGATTTGAAGTTTCCTCCAGATGGGCTTTACCAACAATTAGTTTTCCAAGCCTCAAGCCCAATGTCAAACTAAAGACAGCTAAAAGTTTGTTGGCGGGCTCACAATGAGTGCAGGTTCATGCAACACAGGTCCACAGGTCAAAAATCCATGTATGAGTTCCGGGTCATTGTTTTTTTTTTTTTTTTCACTTCTGGTCCTCGTTTACAAATTGGTGGATCCAGTGTCCAGTTCAAATCTGTTCTCGTTTCTAACCACTCGTTTCCAGCTAATTTATTTCATATCTTCAATAATCAATACCAGTCCGGTACTTTTTTTTTTGATAACCTTGGTGTCGGGGCCAGCTTGCGCGCACCTTGACTAATCCACGAGGCCTTGTGGGAGCGGCCTTTTAACAATCCCCCAGTGGCCTTGAGGGGATTCGAACTGGTGACCTATGGGGAGCAAACCCATGGTCGAACCAGTCGACCAACCCCTCAAGGTTCAATACCAGTCCGGTACTGAAACTTATAATTCTGGTTCCTAACAATCCCCATTAGAATAGTGAATATTTCTATCTAGAACCTGTATATAGTTTTAATCAGGTGGTTCCTATTGGCACTCAAGTTTTTTTTTTTTTAATTCCCCTTTTCATGTAATTTGAATTTAATCTCAATTCCACTCACACTTTAATTAATTTCCTACCCACCCAATTTTGATTTTCTAAATTAAGCCAATGAATGTAAACAGTGTACAAATATTATACTAACATTTTGTTAAGCAAAGACTAATTTTTTATGAAAATGTTCTCATCATTATGTCCATCATTCTCAACAAAAATCCGCTAATTCTAAAACTTGTAACACTATCATCCACTGATTCAATTTAATGGTAAAAATAAGTGATTCCATTGATGACTGTTTTTTTTAGGATGTTCTCTTCACTATATAGATCATCCTCACAAAAAATCAGCACTTGTATGATGGCAAAAATGGCACGGAACCACTCCCATATGAAAATTGGGCTAAATTTAAATTTTATTTTATTTTTTCTCCTAACCCCTATTCTTTTTTAAAGTAGGAAAAAGTAAAAAGTTTAAGTAACTAATTAAGGGCGGGTCCTAGACAACAAACTTGATTAGAAATCATTAGAGTCGATTGGCACGAGCCATGATAAGAAAAGAATCCAATGTATTAACGGTCAGATCGAACTATCGAATTTTATGCATCATCCAGGGATTGAAAATAACAAAAAAAAAAAACACATGAAGAATGAAAATAAAAACTTATGATTAAAGAAGCTAATTAAGTAATTAACATCAAATTTAAGGCTGAAAAAAAAATCACCATATCTTAACAAATTAATTAAGATGATGATGATCATGACCTCCAACTATGACTCCTTGAAAATTGATCTTTGATTCCACCAACAACCCAAGTTTTCTTATCGAATTTTTTTTGAGAAGAAACTTTGAAGAATTCAGGAGGAGGAGGAGGATAGCACTTCAAAATCAATCTCTCCTTTCTCTTCTCTTCTTCTAATACAAACTCTGCTTTCTTTGCTTCTTCTTCTTCTTCTTCTTCTTCTTTCTGTTGTAACCTATATTTTGCTGGTAAAGTCCTACAGCGCATAAGCAAGAGAGCATTAGGAGGAGGAGGTGGTGGAGATGGACTAGATAATCCTTCATGATCATCATCACCACCAAACCCATCTCCAATATCTCCTTCTTCTTCATGATTTTCTTCTTTTTTCAATTCATCAGTGGTTTTAGTATTCTTACTTTCTTGTAATATCATGAACCACTTTGAAAAAACATTTGTCTTTGATGAATTAGCACCACTTCGACTTTGCTTCTCATTTTCTTGATCTTCATCATCCTCTACTACTTCTTCATGATCATTAACAGAAGAAGAAGAAGTAATATCAGATCCAACTGCTGCTGTAATAGAACCGAAGCGCTTCCGTAAATTGAATCGAATACTTTTTAATCCACCAGTCAGGAACTGCATTATATCTTTCTTGATCACCCAAGCAGAGGAATTGGGTCGTCTCTGTTTTTTAACTACTTTTTTGCTGTTATGAATCAGCTCAATCTCTTGCATTACAGAATGCCAATTCTTGCTGGAATTGGTACTAGTAGTACTAGTAGTAGTATTACTCTTGGGTCTGCTGACTTTGATGTTGCCGGCGCAATTCACTTTCGGTGAGGTGGGCTCATTCATCTCCGGCTTCGTTTTGGCCCAAAACAGAGGACTTGCTCGACCACCTCTGTTATTGCGGTGGTTGTGGCGGTGGCGCTTGGTGGTTTCGGTAGGGTGACCTGGGCTGCAAATGGGCTTATGGGGCATGAGACTTAGATTTGATCGAGATGGAAAACAGACTAGGCTGAGTTCTGCAGAATTAGGAGCTCCTCCTCCTGTACCTTCTCTTCTTCCCATCATTCCTTTCTCTCTCTTGTGTTGTGCCTGCCTGGTTTAGGGTTTAGGGTTTAGAGATGCACCGCCTGGTAAATTTGTATTTCAAAGTTCAAACTGGAAGGTGATCAAATGAATGGTTTTTCTGTTCTTTTTAACTTTCCTTTTATGGATGATAAACAGAGCAGGGGAACCCGGGAAAACTGGGAATCCCATTTTGATATACTGCTATGCATCAAAAGGTTTGATACAGACCACACCGGCCGAATGCTTTTTAATAAAGACCCGTGACCCGCTAACCCTACCGTAACTAGACCCGCTAAACCCTACTCTAATTTGACCCACTAGTAAACAAGTTAGAATTAGAATTGTGCAAATTTTGACCCGTTTCTCAAGAACCTATTAGGCCGAGGGTAAACCCTTCTCTGTTTTATATAAAAAAAAATTAAAAACTAAGGTTTGAAAAACTAATCCGTTTAATAACGAGCCAGAGTTTAGTTTGACCTGCCAATCCACCAACCCACTTAGCATCGAGCCTAATCAGTTACGAGGTCTACTTTTTGAGACTCACTGAGTAGATCAATGCTGGCCCACAGATAGGGTTTCACGTGGACTTTCAAGGGATTTTTTGCATCAACTTTTGATAGATAAGAACTACACTAAAGGGTCTCTTTTTATCCGGGTAAAAAGGCCTGTCAGACACGTGCAATTTTTATTTTATTTTTTCTTTCGGCCCACATCGGACGCGTGGTGGTACAATTGGCCCCAGCTTTTACGCGATCAAATTTTTAACTTTTGTTTTCACTCCTTGTTTCCCGCGTCTGAGAGCTTAAACTTCGGATTGTACATACAGTAATGGCATGCAATGTTTAAAAAACGGTCCGTTATAACGGTCATAACGGGCGTTATAACAGTAACGCTCATATGTTATGTTATTTCACTATAATACCGTTATATTGTTATGGCCGTTTTTAACGTTATAACGGCCGTTATTTTAATTTAAAAAATAGAAAATAACATAAAAACCATTTAAGCATATTTGACATTTTTTAAAAAATTTAAAAACCGTTATTTTCCTTTACAACGACCGTTATTTTATGTTATTTTGATGGTTTTCCAAATTTAACAGAAAACACCATTTAGAGGTCAAAAACGTTATAACGACCATTATAACGGTAACGACCCCCTTCCGTTACACCGTTATAACGGTCGTCTTTAAACATTGGTAGCATGTTTGGTTTATAATTTCCAAATGAACAAGATCAATCTACATTAACCACCCTAATTTCGAAATAATTTGAATTACTGCAAATGTACTGCAAACTTGACTCCAAAGGCTATTTAGGAGGGTAGTTGTCTCAATTTGAAAATAACGCAAATTAATTATGAGGAGAATGAGATTATTTGACCGTGAGATGATTAAGCGGTAAAATTTACATTAAGAAAATACAGTAAGTTTAGTATTCGAATTCTATACCTTCCACAGAGCATATAGAGGAAGGAAAATCTTTGTCAAAAAAAGGTCCCAAAACTTGGAGCATAGTGCATCTCTAAAAGATGTGGTAGTTTCTATGGAACAAAAAAAAATGTGGTAATTGAAATGGAGATATATCATATTGAAGATTTTGTATGGATGATCTAAGGGATTAATATGAAGATGATTGAAACATAGGGCATAGAACATCATGATGGAATATCTGCTTTTAGTCAAGAGTGTATCATTCAATTAATTATGAATCTTTTAAGTGGGGAAAACAGGAGAGAAGCATAAAGGGTGAGATTTGAAAATTGTTCTAATTGTGTTTGTAAAAACTAGATGATATATCAAGAAATTTCCCTCCTCGATGATGATGGCCATCATTTGGATATCCAAAATTTCAATCACTCTTTCACAGATTTCTTCCTCATCCATCTTCAAATTATTTATGATCGAATACTATATATGCGCCTTGACCGAGTCAACAGTGCCGCTCAGTGAAGCCCGAAATTGCGCGTTTGGCGTTTAGTGATTTTTTTTTTAATCTTTTTAGAAATACTATATACATCCCATAACATTATTTATTTATTTATACTTGCCAACGAGGTCATATGAAATGGATCCAAGGGCTGATTTTTTGTGATGACGATCTCCTCAACGTATAGATCACATCAACCTAAACACAGTCATCAATGGACCCACCTAATACTCAGTTTATTCTTACATTTCACTTACATGTGCTTGTACGTTCATGTAGAGATGATCAAAGGTCTGATTTTTGGCGATGATCTATCCATCGTCTAGATCAATATTAGTGCATGTATTATCCCAATGTAAGCTACAGGGGGTAAAATGAGTTTGCCACGCGCGTAGCGCGTTTAAACATCCCATCTGCTATCTTATTCCTTTTAAGAATAACGCGCCGCATACTTTGTCAACTCACGCGCGCTCCACGTTGACAATTTGAAATCAGATAATAAATCTTACAATCCAGAAGTGTTTCTGTTCTCTCTCTCATTCTTGTACTCCTTTAAGTTGATGGCTGACCTTCTAGTGCTTAAAAAGTTAGGGATTCCATTGTTTCGTGTATGTGGCTTTTCTTTTATCCTTTAGTGGTGATATTCTCTACATTATTAATTGAGTATTCTCTTTTTTCGTTAATGGCTATTTCTTTGCATCTTGAATGACACTTTTTCACGTGCCATTGCGACCTTATCTGTTGTAGTAATGCTGGACCGATCATTATTGCTAGCTACAATTCTTCACCATATGATATGGTTATTGATGTATTAAACGATATTAAATAATGTTAAATATATATTACGATCAATTATTTCTTTTACATCAACTGGTGATTATGGTCAACAAGTTAAGCTGGTGCATTATTTTACCTGCCAACCCCATTTTAGCACTTTATCGAATGGAAATGATAGCATGGTCCCAGCTATCTTTCAGCTTCAAAGGAAATAGATATTCAAGATTTGGAAGAATATGCTGTCATCTTGGGCCTACGAGGATAATATGTCACTATGTCGGTCAGACTCAGCCCTGTCCGGACTCCGACAGCAATACCCCTCATCTTAAAATGGAGTAGCTGAGTAGGTTTCTCTAAAGTCCAAACTATCTTTGTCTTCACGTTTTTTTTTTCCAGTCTTCACATTTGTGTCATTGAACGACATGTACTATTTGTGGGTTTCGAAGAACCTTCGAGCACAAACAAAAAATAACTTGGATAGATTTTAAGAGGGGCTGAATTGAAATCTGACTCACTAAAAAATTTAACACAAAAATGAAAATATTTAACCTTGTATATATGTATGTGTCAACTTGCACAACTCGTAATGTTTGCTGATGATGATAGTTTAGACCATGTAAAATGAAGTTTAACTCAATGACAATTCGAATTAATCAAACTCCACGCATGTGACAACTATGTTTTTTGGTGCTTTTAAAGGAGTTTCTCAAAATGTTTGGGGAATGGAAAAGTTAAATGGGCTTTTAGTCCAAAATCTCTCATCTAAACTATTACTCATTTTTACTAAGGGGGTGGTATAGGAGCAAACTAACCTAACATCCACTTTCTCTCTTCACTCCACTAAAATTAAATAGCAGACCCACCCTACCAACATCACCATCACCATCATCTTCATCTTCACCACTCCTCCACCGCCGGCCACCTAAAAATTACAGAAAGAGAGAGAAGAGTAAAAGAGAGGCAGAGAAAAGATTGAAAGAGAAAAGGAGAGAAGAGAGGAGAGAGAACATGGGGACCCACCCAGCCCCTTCTTTCCCTCCCTCCCTTTCATTCTTTACTTCCCTTCCTTCTTTCACTCCCTCCCCTTTTGTTCCCTCACCGTTACATAGTTCAAAAAAAAAAATTAGATCCAAATTATTTTTTTTCAAAGAAGACAACAAATTCAACTACCAGTGGTTGAATTTTTCTGAAAAATTCGACCATCAGTGGTTGAACTGCCCAAGTTTTTGAAATTTTTTTTGAACTGCCCATTGGTAATCGAAGATTTCAATCGAATTCGAACACCAATGGTCGAATTCATCATCTTCTTCAAAAAATTTTTTGGGAATTAACAAGAGTAGTTGATCCATTTCGGCCCAATGCTGGTCGAACGTTTCTACAAAACTCGACCACCAGTGGTTGAGTTTTGCTGAAAAATTCAACTATTAGTGGTTGAGTTTTTCTAAAAAAAATCAATCATCAGTAGTTGAACTGCCTAAATTTTTTAAAATAAAATTGAACTACCCATTGGTGGTCTAAAATTTCAGTCGCATTCGACCATAACTGGTCGAATTCCTCATGTTCTTCAAATAAATTTAAGATCTAAAATATTTTTTAACTGAATTTTTTTTCTCTTTATCTGTGGAAATAGCAAGATCTAGAGAGGTGGTGGAGAGAGGGGAGAGGTTTGTAGAGAAAGAGGGGTGGAGAGAGTGGAGAGATCCGTAGGGAGAGAAGGGTAGCCAATAGTGGAGCGGGAGGTAGTAGGCAGTGGAGTGGGAGTGAGGGTGGTGAAGATGATGGTTTAGTTTGAGATTTTTTAAGGTTGGGTGGAAAGATACCAACCCATTTTTAGATAACCACCCCTAGTAAAACTATGTCCATCCCCCAACCATTTTAAAGCATTTTGTTCACCCCCAATCATGTCCACTCCCCAAATATTTTGAGGAACTCCTATAACAACACCCTTTTTTTGTGTGCTTAGTCCTTAATACTCAAGATTCCACATGCTTACCCAAAAATCTACCTAAGAAGACGAAAAAGCTCCTAACATAGCGCAAAAAGATAGAAATACCTTATTGTTTTGGACAGGTTGCAGAGAGAAAAAAGTTAATTTTTAAATTAATTTTAACGTTAAAATAGCTATAACTTTTTAAATATAAATCAGATTTTAACAAAATTTATATGGTTGGAAAGAATTTTTCAGGGTCTTTAAAACAAGATCAAACACGACTACCAAATTTGAAGGAAAAAAAAAACCATTCGCGAAGCCTGCAAACCCAAATCTACATAAATTAATATGTAAAATAAAATTTGCATAAAACAGTTGAATTTGTGAAATTTGGATTTCTATATATGACTTTGTTTACTATGAACTTTAATACTATTTATTAAATATCAAACATGCAAATTTGAAATGCATATAAACTTAAAAAAATAACTAAGATGAAAAGTAGGCTATGCAAATAACCCAATATAACTTGCATACTCATAATTATGCAAAATAATTAAGCACATATGGGCTCTTACATTTGAATTTGGTTACCATGAATTTCAATACCTTACTGAACATCAACAAGATATATTTATTTGAAATGCAAATAGATTTTAAATATGCAGATGCTTAAAACTATGCAAACATGACTATGCAATTTACAATATGCATACTGAGATAGGCTTTTAACTAGACAAATGAAAGTTAAAACTCGATAAACACACTTTAGTGAACATCAAAATATGTTTATTTAAAATGTAAATATGATTTAAAAGGTGCATAGACTCAAAACTATACAAATTACAACTCGAATACTCTTTTGGATTTTTTTTATACACAATCTGGTTTGCATACCTTGGTACATTTTTTTTTTCTTTTTTAGAATTTGGTATTGTTGTTTGGTCTCATTTTAAATATCTTGAAAAATTATTTCTAAAAATATAAATTTTGTCAAAATCTAATTTGTAGATTAAAATTTATTGCATTTTAAAATTTAAAAACACTATTTTTCTCTCTCCTCTGTCTCACTTTTTCTTCTACGGCATGAGTTACAAAAAAATTTACACGAGGAGAACCAAATATGTTTTATAGAAAGAATAAAAAAAAAAGAAACTTTACACTTCGCTATGTATTCTACCCATAAAAGTTACCCGTTTATGTGTCTCCAGTTAAATTTGAATGAACTTCTAATTCTCTCTCTGCATTTGATTGGTGATACATCAGCGGATGAATTTATTAGTTGTGAATCTTGGATGAGTGTATCCATTAAAGTTATTCGTTGATGTCTCTCCGATGTTTCCAATGATTTGAATGAACTTCTAATTCTCTTTCTGAATTTAATTGGTGATATATCAGCGGATGAATTTAGTAGGTGTGAATCATGGATGAGTGTAGGACTCAGGAAAAAAAGAAAGAAAGGACTTAATATACATTATTTTTGTACTTGACCTATATGTAGAAACTACAAAAAAAGAAGGTTTTTCAATCCTTTTCCTGAATAATCTAGATGGGATTCTCCGATCCCTAGTCTCCTCAAAATTCATACTTAAAATCCCCATCCAAAATAGCCTACATATCAATTTTCTGATTGTAATTATCTGACTAATGGATGACCCAATTTGGGGGTCATTTGGTTTTTCTAGGAAATAAACAAAACGAAAAAGAATATAAATATAAAAGTCTCGATTTTTATACTGAAAAATACTAAACAAACAACACACGATGAGAATATTTAATCCTAGCCGTAGATTTATTTATCCATATAAGTTGATCGATCAGGTGGTCTACATAGAGGTAACACTTGGGCAGTAATTCCTGATAGCGGTGAGTTCATAAGGAGATGTATCGAGTGCGAGCCACTGCTCAACAGTGAAGAGTTGCTGTGCACAGGGGATGTGGGCCCCAGTAGTCGTAACTTCAACGTAGTTAACGTACCATCCATGGTGATCCCCCGATCCATCGGAAGTGAGGTTCATTGCGCACACGGGCGCACTCAAGCATCCACCCCTACCGCTGAAGATATCCAAGTTACCCCTTTCGTAATAGTTGTGACCAGGCTCCATTATACCACCCCATGCCTCGAGATTTGGGATCTCAATGTACTCACCATCCGCATCGTAGAGCCTGAGACTGATGATCGAGTCCGTCCCTCCCTTTAGGATCGATCCTGTCCTTATGTACACTGTATACACACAATCATCCTGCAACAACACAAACAATCGAAATCAAAATCAAAGTGATCGATAAGAAGTAGAGAGAGAAAACAGAGAGAGGAGAAAGTGAAGACAATGATGGGGTTTTTTAGGGTTTTTTGAGGAGGTTGATTAATGGACTTACAGCGGATTGGGAGATGATGGCGAAGGAGAATAAGAGAAGAAGAGAGAGAAAGAAGGGGGAGAAATGGCTGAGTCCTTGAGGAAGGGCCATTTTTTTCTATTTTGTTGGGGGTGATCTGATTCTGATCTGAAGCTTTTAGTTGTGGGGTTTTAGATTTTATAGATCGAAAGTGTGAGACAACGACAAACACGTGTTTACTGTACAAGTTGAGTTGGGAATATCTCATTATTGTTCAATCTCAACCCTCGTCAGCAATCACCCAAATTATTTGCCTTTAATACTACTTTTCTGTATTTACAAATGAGAAGCCTTTGGGTAGCAAAACTATCTCTCAGATGTGGATTTAAAATACCTACATTATAAATATATGGTCCAATCTATTATTTATTATTGGGTTAACAAAACCCTCTCTTTTAGGTATGGGTTAAAAAAATCTACATTATAAACAAAAATTCTAATTCTAAAATAACTAAATTTTCTAATTATCTAATAAAAAAATTCAAAATTTTTTTTCAAAAAAAGCCCCAGTGCCTTGAATGGGATATGAGGGTTAGTAACATTTAATACTTCTGACCAAATAAAAAACCTAATCAATAATACACAAATTTTTTAGCTAAAATGTTTAAAACACCCTACTCTATTTAATGACTATTAGACTTTCAATACAAAAAAAAATTAAAAATAAAAAAAAAACCCTAGCTACTTGCTTAAGGAACCATCTTTATTTTCTCTCTTTGTCTATAAGGACCAAATTCTCTCAATTTCTCTCTTCATCGACACAGTCGGAACTCCATGAAGCATCTAGAAGACTTGGTATATTGTCAAATTTTTACTGTCGAAGTTCCACATGTGAAAAGTATTAAATACGAATTAACTCTAAAACGTATATTTTCCGTACGGCGTATGATTGACCGAATGTTAGACCGTATTACAATTCTTATGAACCGAATAATACTCGTACTTTTACCGTCCCGAATTTTAACCATATGCCGAATTGCTAACAAGGATCTCAACCATAGGGATGTCAATGGATAGTCTAAAATCTGAATTCGTATTCGAATTTTCGGATTTCAGATATGGAATATTTTTTTTTCTTCTCGGATAATCCATTAATATCCGATTCGATAAGAAATTACATACATATAAAAAAATCATATATGGTATATAAAAACTATATATATATTTAATAAGTATATTATATATAAAAACTGTTTGAATATAGTATAGAATCCATTTCGATATTACCAAATTTCGGATAATTTCTAAAAGAGTATGGGAGTAATTGGATTTGATTGTTCCATTGTAGCAATTCACAAGGTTGAAAAAAAATGTAACCACCACAAGCCAATTCAACAACTTTCCGATTACTCATTTGGGGATCCAACTTGGTTTACGTACAAAACACATCTCTATGTTGTCCAACAAATCAATCCTCATTGGGTTATTGTAAGATTCAAACGAAGGAAGACATTATTGAGAATAGTCGCATATGGAAAATGAAAGCCTTGAAAACCCTATATATAAAGATCTTGGGTTGAAAGTTTATATACTATATGGTTAATGAAATTAATTATATGTCTATGTGACTATGGTTAGGGATCATACTATCACATAATTAAAAAATTTAGTGGTGATTATAAGTAGAATAAAAATCTCAAACAAGAGTATTGACTTATTCGATTCTTAATATGCGGAATTAAGAACAAGAATCAAATATTTCTGTCTCTAAATAAATTAAGAATTCAATAGAAGAGATTTTATTAACGATGAAAACCCAGCCTTGGGAAAAACCCTGGACCATGTCCAGCAATAATCCACTAAGAGTTAATGAGAACTTACAAGTTGATTTACTATTTGACAGACACGGTTTACGACTTCCTTTACGTTCTAATCAGCAACGGCGTATAGATCTACCACGGCTTCGAACTCCACAAACCACCCCTTAGTGAAATCACCAATTCTCACACATACAACTTAGAGTCCACCAAGCCAATGTGAACAAGATGAGCATACAATCCTAGTCCACAAACCAACGTCGACTCCCGCAAAATGATGCATCTCCAACTTGGACTCTACCAAGTCTCGTACTTTATACAAGTACTCGAATCTTACGAGCACATCACCATGAACTTGACACCTCAAGCTCAATCACCGAAATTCCACTAGAATACCTAAACAATATGTAAAGGCTTTTGTTGGGAATGATTTATCCTGGTCTCAACTCACAACCAAGTTCATTCGAAATACATAAGGAGTAATCTCTATGAACAAGTGTTAGAATGAACTTGACCTCAAAAGAATCAAGTTCTCTATCATAAAGATATTGAACTTTCTCTCTTTAGAACTTAAAACCCATGGAATTTGAGTTAAAGCACCTCCAAAGTTGTAGTATCAAGTTTAGAAACTTAAGGATATGAATGTAGCTCACCAATAACTTGTTAAGAGTAGTTTGATCCAAAAATAGATGATGAAACTAGTTCTAGCTCACTCTATTTATAACGGTATTATTTATATCTAGATCTATAAATTAATAAATTATTCTTTTCTAAATCTAGAACACACCATATATAATGAGTGGTATTTCTATATCAAGAACACACCATGTATGATGGTGATTCTTTTTTATTTAGAAATACATCACCCAATGAATTAATGAGTGATGTTTTCTCTTTTAGTATTAGAACTATATTTCACCATATGTAAGTGAGATTTGAAACACACTATGTAATAAGTGATGTTTCTAGATCTAGATCTAGATCTACATCTCACTATGTGAGAGATATTTTATTTCTAGATATATTTCTCACTTCAATTTATGTTTAGAAGTTTATGATATATTTAGTGACATCTAACATTTATGGAAGGTTTTTAGAATCATTCAAAATTAGTTTGGAAAAGTCCCAACATGTATGGAAACTTAGAAGAGAAAGGAACCACGAAATAGGGTGGTTTGGGTTCGAACTCAAAGTTAGTCTGACATGTTCAACCACACTTTTGGTCACAGTACCCCGTAGAACTGTGGTATTTTGACAGCATCCTTCCAAATACTAATTCTAAAATGTTTTAACACCTCTAACATTTTCATTCATACCTTTCCAAATGATCCAATTTGAATGGTATTGAGTTTCTAAGTCACTTACTGTCCTAACACAAATTTCGGTGGTGAGTTGAGTTTAATCGAGCATTTTCTCCATCTTTCCAAGCCTTCAAAATGACGAATTGTGAAGTTGACGCTCTAGCTCAAGAACAATTGGACATTACGTTGAGTATTTGACATTAAAATTGACAAACAGACTAAGAGAGGCCCTATAAACCTTACAATCTCCCCTTTTGTCATTATCGTGAGAAAATCCATACATAAGAAAATAATAAAAAGAACATTCCCTAAATTCAACTCATATTTTCTTACGCATGACTCAATTGCCTTGAACTAAAGACACATATATCAGCGATAAACACACTGTCTTCGATTCTATTTCCTACACATACCCACAAGATTTATCAAGGAATCTTAAAGATTAATTAATATGAAATAAATACTCACTTTGACCTTGATTTTTGTTTAGAACATTGAAAGACTAGAAAGTCTTTAAGTTTCTCTCCCCCTTTGAAATTGATCGGAGAATTATAAGAGAAACTCATTTTTTCATTAATTTCTCCCTTTCACAATGCTTCTCCCATCTTAAGATATCTCTCAGTGGTGATGAGTTGAGCTTTGCACAGGTCTTCTCTCCTTCATTTCAACTTTTGAGAGATTAGAAATGTAGAGACGACTCACTAAATTTATTGACCATATTAAGTTTGATTTGACACGTAAATTAGTAAAACCCATGAAGGGACTTATGGACCTTACATGGGCTACTCCACTCATTGTTAATTAGATTTGAGTTGGAAGCCCACAAACTTAATAGACATTGGTTCTTAAATGATTGGGATGTTGCTGGTTCATGATTTGGATTAATTGGATTCATTTTTTTGTATATATCTTTGTAATCATTTATGTTTACATAATTTTGCTCAAAAACCCCATTTTTGACTGCCAAATACCAAAAAACCCAGAAACATTTCATAATAGCCAAAATCCCTTTTTTTTTTT
>MVGT01002454.1:65401-80817 GCA_002174775.1 Macleaya cordata | reverse complement strand
TATCTCTTTTTGAGATGAAATTGATTTGAACAAATACTTTCTTTTTAAAAGTAAATGTATGTCATGCTTTATTTTTAAGCATGAATTATCTCCAATTTTGAGGGATGATTAACATCTTTCCTTATTTGAAGGAAAGATTGAGATAAATGAAGGTGGGCAAAATTAGGGTGTCTACACAAATCCCAGGGCAAGCAAACAATTTTGATACAATTGATTTCTGTGACAACTTAAATAATAAGAGAATTCCCAGTGATTTGTCCACATCTACCAAACTAAAACTCAATAGGAACTGATTTTTACCGATGGAAAACCATACCTCTACAAAAGATTTGCAAACGAAATTAATTGCCTGTACTGAGATCTGTCCCCAAATTTCGTATAGATTTTACCTAAGGGATTAGGGTTTCTTGAAATAGACCGAACTTTTTTACTAGGGTTAACAGAGTTTTGATGAAAAGATGAAACCCTACGATTAAAAGTCGGTCTACTAAGAACCCTAATCGCCATTATAGAGCTTCTAAAACTTCACTTTTTTAAACATTATATTGATACAATTGATTTCTGTGACGCATGCTATCTGGACTTGCAAGAGAGAACGAGAGAGAGGAAGATTAAAGAGAGAGAGATCGCAGAGTTCAGAGAGATGAGGGGGAGTAGAGAAGATTACCTTCCATCTTATGGAAGCTAAAAACGGCGAACTCCTACGGAATCTGATGGCGGCGAACTCATATTGCAGCTGAGGGTGGCGAACTCCAACGACAGTCGACGAGGGCTCCTATGCAAGCCGAGTAGATGAAAAGGGAAAACAAAGGGAAAAGAGGGAAAAGGGATAAAAAGGCGGGAGCTCTGCCACGCCAAACGAATTTTTTTTTCGAGGAAGTAGGGTTTTGTTGGGTTCTGTTGCTAACCTATCGCTGGTGGGCCCCACATATATATTTTATTTTTCTAATTACTCTAAGGTTAGCAACGTTCAATTGCTGTGATAAGACTTGAAACGGCTAATAGCCGTTGCTAATTGGCCCAATAACTGTGGCAGAAGTTTGCAACGGCTAAAAGCCGTGGTACAGTAGCAACAGCTTTAAGCCGTGGCTGATTTTTATTATGGGGTGTTGCGATTTTGCAAATCTGGTGTAGTGTGGAGCACTGTACATAATATAAGAATCTTGAAGTACTCCATCTCTAATGGAAATTTGGTCGGCTTCCTATGTGGCATGGCTCTTAAGACATCCTCTTGAGACTTACTTTTTATGTGGAGAAAAAAGTTTCACAATTTAAGTTGAAAAGAAAAATGTATCTCCAATGCAAATGTGGTTTGGTTGTTAGTTTTGCCTATGTGGCATTTAATTACTTAAATATTTTATTTTTTAGTTGTAAATAAAGAAAGAGAAAATGAAATCTTTGATGAGATTTGCTAAAATAGATGAGAGATAATAATAACTTTAGAGGATGTCTTCCCATCTTCATGCCACATCATCTTCATATTAGATACGCACATTTGCATTGGCGACGGTTTTAAATATAAATTGGATGTACTTCCTACGTTGCGCACCACTTTTGAGCAGACCATGTCTACATTGGAGAGGCTCTTAAAGCATCTCCAAAACAAATGTGCCCTGCTTTTTATATGGCATAGCTCTCAAGACATCCTCTTGAGACTTGCTTCTTATGTGGAGAAAAAAGTTCCACAATTTATGTTGAAAAGAAAAATGCATCTTCAATGCAAATAAGGTTTGGTTGTTAGTTTTGCCTATGTGGCATTTAATTAATTAAATATTTTATTTTTTAGTTGTAAAAAATGAAAGAAAAAATAAAATCTTTAATGAGATTTGCTAAAAAAGATGAGAAAATAAATCTTTAACTGAATTTGATGACTAGGATGAGAAGACATCCTCTTAGTGAACCTCTAGAACAAGAGGATGTCTTCCCATCTACATACCACATCATCTTCACATTAGATAAGCACATTTGCATTAAAGACTGTTTTAAGAATAAATTGGATGTGCTTCCTACGTGTTGTTGAAAAAACAACCGAGATAACTATTAACTGGAAACTGGAATACTCTAAGGCACGTTCAAACGTCTTTTAAGAGATGTTTCTCACCCTTCGGTTGAAACCGCGATGTCACTCTGGGGTGAAAATGAAAATCTCTCTCAGGATACAATGGAGGTCGTTCGATTCAAGACGTGACTACTTAATCAAACTAAAGAATACACTCTGAATGTAAGACTGATGATGCCTAAAAAACGAGATGAAGAAGATACGGATTATGTGTTAGGAACTAGTTGAGGGTCATATTTATAATTTCAGTAGTGTCTGTTGGTCGTGATTGTTGGGCTGCCAATAGTTGTCACCCCTCGAGGGGGCTCCACCCCCTCGACCCCCGTTCGAACAACATAACCTGAAAACAATGTATTTATTGAAAATATCTAACATTTCTCCACTATTTTCAAAAAATGATTCTATGTAAAAGAAAGAATGAAAAAAAAAAAAAACGGGATGCATCACCAAAGTGACTGTCTACGTACCCATGAGGGATCAAGCCACCATAGTTCATGCAAGCGAAAAATCGACTCTATCGATAAAATAGGCATCATCGTAAGAAATAGTACATAAATGAAAGTAGCTTTTGACTTTGAACTTCCACTTAGTGTAAATAACTCAAAGCTTTGTCAAGGTGCTGTGGTGAACGAATCTTGAACCAAGGACCCTATAATGACTAACCGGAGTTATCACACATACTATATTCCAAATAAGAGTGTCTTTTTATTCCAACGCATTAACGGCCTTGCGTATACAATACCTTGATTTCTTGAGTGCTTTAGAGACGGTCTAAATCTCATANTCGATACTACCGAATTTCGAATAATATATGAATTGGATTAACTTATAGATTCAAATCGGATATTAGATAAATTTTTCGGATACGAATTCAAATTGTAAAATGCAATATCCATTCCGATATGGATTCGCACTATCCATCCCGATAGTAACCGTTGACATCCCTACTCAACCATTAGCTAAAACCAATGAGATATGGTAATTACATCTCAGTCCCCCATCGCACATGGGGCTTTGGCTCAATGGTTGTGCATCTCTCCCATAAATCCCTGAATGAATGCACCTTGTTGTAAGGAGTTGTTGTAGGTGTAGCAGGGTCCTTTTTAATAAAGGTCAAGTTCCTATGACGCTGGAACATTGACATAAGTTTTTGACAAAAGTTTAGACCTTTGATTTTAGTCATCTAATGGTTGTAGATTTGAGTGATAGTTCACTCAATGTTGGCATTCATTATAAATGAAAAAAGGAAAATGCTATTTAGAGCGTAAGAAAATCGGTCTCAATGCAAACCGAATTGATGTAGAGTTCACTTGGATATGATAAAAAAAGGTGAAATTATTACAAACAATTACTCCATTTTAAAACTTCCAACTCTATAAAAAATTGCTAGGAAGTTGATTAAAAATCAACAGTTAAGAATCTACGATGAAGACTTCTAATTAATTTTTGATAAGATTAGAAATTTTATAATGGATTAATTTTTGTGAAGATGATCTACATAGTGAGGAGAATATCATCGTCAAATTTCAGCCTTTGCATTATATCCAAGTGGACATTACATGCAATCCGATAACATTTCAATCCTAATACCAAAGGTAATTAAATTTCTAAAGTCGGATCAGGAAAAATTTGAAATGGCTTCCGACAAAAAGTTCTTTAGTAGGAAAAAATCTTAGAAAAATTTGAATGCAAACTTGTTGCTTGGAAGAGGTCCTACTTATCTAAACAGGGTAGCTTGTGTTGATTCGTGAGTATTTTGGCTATCCTTCGGATTTCCAAAGGATAATGCTAAATTTTCTACCCAAAAGCTAATCAGACAATAAAACTGTTTTTTACGGAACTTTTAAGATTTTTGGTAAGCTTATCAGTCCCGGTTTTATAAAGCATTACTTAACGAAGGATCATGTTTACAGATTCTTGAATTTTCTCATTAAAATTCAACCAAAAAAAAAGTAGAAATTATTGAGACTTGATCTTAATACGTCGAAGAATGCGTGATTAAAGATTTGTAAGGTAGGCTGTGCCTTGTTTGGTATTCAGTGAATTCACACCCAAAAATCAACTTCTTAAGCAATTTCTACCAGTTCGATTGACTTTTTTTATTTATTATTATTCATAAAATCCAAAGGAAATCATATATGAACTGCCCCTTTAACAACTTTTTTATGTGTTGTCCCCACGATCAATAAAGCATGACCCAATAATGTCTATTACCAAATTTGAATCTATGGGCTTCAAAGTAATAGTAGGAAAAAAAAACCCCACAAAACTACATATATGAGAAGACAAAAAAATAAAAAAAGACTGAAGAAATGGACAACTAATTAATTAAAAATAAAAACATATAAAATATAATCATAAAAAGTCACTCAATATTTGCACTAAATAATAAACAAGAAAAAAAAAAAAAAAAGCCTAATAAACAAACAGTACACAATCCCCACTAAGAAATTATCGATAATCACTCAGTTATTAAAATGGCAGTGATTCCATGCTGCAGCACACATTAAGATGATCTCATACTAGACGTCTGATCATTTTCCATCAGTGTTGATCAGTTCTACATTATTAGACGCAAGTACATCAGGGCAGTAATTCCTGATAGCGGTGAGTTTATATGGAGACCTATCAAGTGCAAGCCACTGCTCAACAGTGAAGGATTGCTGAGAGCAAGGGATGTGGGCCGCAGTGGTGGTAACCTCAACGTAATTGACATACCAGCCGTGGCCTACACCAGTACCATCGGAGGTGAGGTTCATTGCGCACACCGGCGCATCCAAGCAGCCTCCCCTCCCGCTGAAGATATCAAGATTACCCCTTTCGTAGTAGTCGTGATCAGGACCCATCAGACCACCCCATGCCTCGAGATTTGGGATCTCAATGTAGTCACCGTAGGAACTGTAGAGCCGGAGGCTGATGATCGAGTCCGTTCCTCCCTTGATGACCGATCCGGTTCTTATGTACACTGTATACACACAATCATCCTGCAACACACAAGAAATCAAAATCAAAATCAAAATCGAAAGTTAAAAAAACAAAAAATTAATCGGAGATAGGTATTGGATGGGTTATAAATTTTTAGGGTTTTTTGATGGAGGAGTTGATAATTGGACTTACAGCAGATTGGGATATGATGGCGAAGGAGAGGATAAGAGAAAGAAGGAAGAGGGAGACATGGTTGACTCGAAGAACGGCCATTTTCGTTTGGTTGGTGGATCGAGTTGTGTGTGGTTGATCGGATCTGATTTTGATCGAGTTTTATAGATGAAGAGAGAGAGAAATAAATGAGACACGTGTTGATTATTTCTTTTTTTTCTTTTTTCTGAGTTGGGAATTTTTTTATAAAAAAAATGTTTAAAGAGAAGAGATAAGGGGTGTAAGCTATGTTCGCTAGTAACCTGATTTCATATTTCCCCGGCATCAAGTAATTTTAAAATTGTTGGAGAGCACTGTGCATAATAGAAGAATCTTCGTGTACTCTTATAGTCTGTTTGGACAGGGGATTTTAGGGAGGGATTTTATGGGAATCAGAGATTTTGACGAAAAATATAACATGATTTTTCCACCAAATTCCTAGTCCACACAAAATCCCTCCCCCAAATCCCTTATCAAAACAGACTATTAATTGTTGTTGGATGATCTTCTAGTGTTTCTAGATTGATGGTTTTTTTTTTTCTTATTATGCGTTATTCACAGTGCATTTTTGCCACTCGTTAATGGCGATTTCTCTTTTATAGTCTTATTTTTACTTATAATTTGACAATAGCCATATCATCAATTAAAAAATATTTGAGTGCGATTTTGTAGAACCACCAACATTTAGACCCTCGTAGAACCTCAAATGTGATTTGAGGGAGCTTAAATGTTTTATACTCCCACGAATTAGTTGGTAATACGTTAGAGGTCTCTAACCACCTTATTCTTAACAGGAAATTGAGATTTAACCCCAATTTTAACTTGTGTTTCACTTTCTATACCACCCAACTTTAATTTTGTAAATAAAATTTAATTTTTGTTTGTCTTATATACAACTTGATACAAATTTTTTTTTGAGGCTAAAATGACTTTAGGTTATTGTCAAAAATGCCCTTATAATTATATTTGTCCTATCTTCTCTTGGTCATTTTTTTCTTCTTTTTCCTCCTCTTGATTCAAGGGAGAAACAAAGATCTCAGATCCGTCGTTAAAACTGATAATACAAATAGTAGGCAAGTAGTATGCAAGTATGCAAATAGTGTGGAAGTGGTATGCAAATATGCAATTAGTATGCAAGTAGCGACACTATGCAAATATGCAAGTAGTATGCAACTTCATCACTCCATTAAATCTGCAACTCATTTCATCATCTCCAACTTCTTCTTCATCTTCGTTAACCTTAAAACTCGTATCCCGTTCGATCTCGATATTTTTTTTTCTCAAATTTCATCAATTTCAATCTCTTTCTCATTATCTTTTTCTCGAAACTCAGATCTTGTTTTTTTTTTCTTCTTAACCTCAGATCTTGATTTCGATCTCCCTCATTTCTCTCGATCAGATTCCAAATCTCACTCCCTAATTTTCTATTGAGATCTCTCTCCCACTCCTTCGTTCTCTTTTTCCTTTTCTCTTTCGTGTTCATCTCTTTCTCTCTAACTTCTTTTTCTTTCTTTCTCTTTATTTTTAATAAGGTTAGGAATTTCTTTTTACTCATTTTTGAGTTTTATTTACAAAATTAATCTAGAGTGGAGTTAAACTTGTTGTAAAATTTTCAAAATAGTTTTGGATTGGGTTTGTTACTCTATCTCTTTTTTGGTTTTAGTCCCACATTACTTGTTGGGAGATATAAAATATTGAGGTTTATAAGTGACTACAGTTATTAGAGTTTATCTTTTAATTGTTGGGTCCTCATTTCAATTGATAAGGTGGTGCAAAGCACCACCGCACACACGCACGCGTAATGCGTGTGCGAAAGTGCGATTGAGCGCTTTAGTGGCGCAATTTGCACTTCGCATCATCGCTAGGAGCGATTAGAGCCTTAATCTTTTCTAAAAAAAGAGATGGTGTCACTGTTAGTATATATCGATACCCACTCATACTGGTATCGACACTAAGTCATCTGAAGTCACGTTATGAGTTAGTATCGATGCCCATTCAGTGGGATCGATACCCACTCGCACCAGTTTAAAAAAGTCACCATTTTTTTTCCGAAATGGTGCTTCCAAGGCTATAAATAGATGGTTTCTTAGCCATTCTGGACATACTTTGAATTTCTATGAAAATCAAAAGTAAAGTTTAGAGTATTTTGACATTATCAGAGATAAAAAAGAGTATTCTTGAGTTGTGATCGAATCTTGCACATTCGAACTCAAATATTCCTATGGTTAGACTACATTGTATCCTGAGAACATATTTCGAATTACCTTGATACAATTATAGAGGTGAAATATTATTTGAAAGACAACGATTACGTACCTTAGAGTTCTTTAAACCGTTCTAGTTTTTTTCCTTACTGTTCCGTTTTATTTCCAACAGAACCTAAACGCAGTAAGAAGATTAAATTTTTTTTCCTATTCCCTCTATTCTTAAACTCTATTGGCATGTTCTATATTTTTTTCTTACACTTAGTTTACACCTATTTGTAGAGTATATAAAGTGATACTCTAAAGAGCCTATATAGTAAGATTGTAAAAGATTATTTTTGTGAGAATGATCTCCCAATCATTAAAAACAAAACAAACCTTTAAATTATTCCTACGTGAGTTCTCGAAATTAATGTAAATAAGATGTGAGAATAAGTATATTGTTGATAAATAAAAAAGGTGGAGTTGTTACGCGTTGAACATACTGATAAAAAGTCTCTAAATATTGATTGTACTAATAAAACCATAGGTCCACAACACACAAGGAATTATCCATGATCCGTTATTAAAGATAGTAGTGATTCGATGCTTCTACATACTGAGATGATTTCATGGTAGCCGTTCGATCATTCCTTACCAACGGTGATTAGGTCTACTACATTAGATGCAGCAGGGAGTGGGCAGTTATTCCTGAGAGCGAAGAGTTTATGAGGAGAGGTATCGAGTGCNTTAGAGACGGTCTAAATCTCATAGAAAGCGACCTGACTTTCTCACTCATATAGGTAAGTTCTTATAAAGTGATTCTGCGAGTCACTCTATCTCACAATAGAACTTATTAAGGAATCTAATCCAACCTCTATCATGCAGAATTTTCACACTAGAGATTTGAGGAATGAGATCTAAAGTAATACTCTAGTGTCTCGGCTAAATCACACTTTAACTTGTTTGTACCCTTTGAACTTTGTCTATTATTTTCAAAACATAAGTAAGGTTCCCATTAAAGATAATTGAAGTTACGTAGACCTCAATTCCATTCCTTTTGATGTTTTCGCAATCATCTCTCTAGCTAGTCCTTTCGTCAAAGGATCTTCTAGGTTGTTCCTTGACTCTACATAATCAACTGTTACTACTCATTACTTGAGTAATCCCCTAAGAGACTGATGTCTAAGGCTGAGATGTCGTTGCTTACCATTGTAAGTCTTATTTGCGACCTTATACAAAGTAACTTTACTGTCACAGTAAATCATTACAGCTGGAGATGGTTTCTTCCAAATAGGAATGTCTATTAATAAGTTTCTCAGCCACTCAATTTCTTTACTTGCATCTGCTAAAGCAATAAATTCTACCAACATAGTAGAGTCTGAGATGCATGTTTGCTTCTTAGAACTCTATGACACAACTGCACCTCCTAAGGTAAAAATCCATCCCGTAGTGGATTTAGAGTTTGACTCTATGTTATTCCAACTTGCATCACTGTATCCCTCGAGTACAGCTGGATATCCTTGAAAATGCAAACTATAATTGATGGTCCCTTTCAAGTATCTTAGAACCCTTGAAACTGCGTTCCAATGTTTATTTCCTGGATTACTAGTGAAGCGACACAACATACCAACTGCGTATGCTATATCTGGTCTTGTGCAATGCATTGCATACATAAGACTTCTAATTACACTAGCATATTCTAACTGGTCATAACACCTACCAGTATTTTTCATTAACTTAATACTAGGATCTACTGGAGTAGAAGTTGCCTTATGGTCCAGATGACCATACCTTTTAAGAATCTTTTCAACATAATGAGATTGAGACAGTGATATGGATCCTTCTTTTCTCATTATTTTAATTCCTAAGATCACATTTGCTTCCCCCAAATCCTTCATATCAAAGTTAGATTCTAGAAACTATTTAGTTTCCCTTACACTTTCTAAATTAGGACAAAAAATAAACATATCATCAACATACAAGCAAATGAGGAACCATACTCCATTTCTGTATGTCTAATAGATACACTTATCTGCTTCATTAACCTTGAATCCATTAGATAACATTACTCTATTAAACTTCTCATGCCATTGCATAGGAGCTTGTTTTAGACCATAAAGAGACTTGACAAGTTTGCAAACTTTTTTCTCTTGCCCAGGTAAAACGAAATCCTATGGTTGCTCCATATACACTTCCTCCATAAACGAAACCCCCGTTCGAACAATATAATCTGAAAACAATGTATTTATTAAAAATATCTAATACGTGTCGCACCACTTTTGAGCAGACCATGTTTGCATTGGAGAGGTCTTAATCGTTGTTGGATGATCTTCCGGTGTTTCTAGATTGATGGTTTTTATTCTTATTGTGCGTTATTCATAGTGCATTTTTGCCACTCGTTAATGGCAATTTCTCTTTTATACGTTAGAAGTTCATTCAGTTATTGCAGTTATCCATTTTATAAGCCCACCTTATTCTTAAGAGGAAATTGAGGTTTAACCCCAATTTTAACTTGTGTTTCACTTTCTACTCCACCCAACTTTAGTTTTGTAAATAAAATTTAATTTTTATTTGTCTTATATACAATTGATACAAAAAAAAATTTTTTGAGGCTAAAATAACTTTAAGTTATGTCAAAAATGCCCTTATAGTTTTATTTGTCCTCTCTTCTCTTGGTCAATTCTTTTTTCTTTTTTCTTTTTCTTCCTCCTCTTGATTCAAGGGAGAAACAAAGATCTCATATCTATCATTAAAACTGGTAATACAAATAGTAGGCAAGTAGTTTGCAAGTATACAAATAGTATAGAAGTGGTATGCAAATATGCAATTAATTGCAAGTGGCGGCACTGTGCAAGTATGCGAGTAGTATGCAACTTCATCACTCCATTAAATCTACAACTCATTTCATCATCTCCAACTTCTTCTTTATCTTCCTTAACCTTAAAACTCATATCTCGTTCGATCTCGATATCTTTTTTTCTCAAATTTCGTCAATTTCGATTTCTTTCTCATTATCTTTTTCTTGAAACCCAGATCTTGTTTTTTTTTTTTTTCTCAAACTCAGATCTTGATCTCGATCTCCCTCGTTTCTCTCAACCAGATTCCAAATCTCACTCCCTCGTTTTCTATTGATCTCTTTCTTTCTCCTTTTCTCCTTCGTGTTCCTCTCTCTCTCTAACTTCTTTTTCTTTCTTTCTCTTTAGTTTTAATAATGTTAAGAATTTCTTTTTACTCATTTTTGAGTTCTATTTACAAAATCAATCTAGAGTGGAATGGAACCTGAATGCAGTAAGAAGATTTTTTTTTTTTTCGTTCCCTCTATTCTTAAACTCTATTGACATGTTCTATATATTTTTTTTCTTACACTTAGTTTGCACCTATTTGTAGAGCCTATATAATGATACTCTAAAAAATAATTTTTTGTGAGAATATGGTCTCTCATTAAAAACAAAACAAACCCTTAAATTATTTCTATGTGAGTTCTCGAAATTAATGTAAATAAGATGTGAGAATAAGTATATTGTTGATAAATAAAAGAGGTGGAGTGGGTACGCGTTGAACATACTCATAAAAAGTCTCTAAATATTGATTGTACTAATAAAACCAAAGGTCCACAACACACATGGAATTATCCATGATCCGTTATTAAAGATGGTAGTGATTCGATGCTTCTACATACTGAGATGATTTCATGGTAGCCGTTCGATCATTCTTTACCAACGGTGATTAGGTCTACTACATTAGATGCAGCAGGGAGTGGGCAGTTATTCCTGAGAGCGAAGAGTTTATGAGGAGAGGTATCGAGTGCGAGCCACTGTTCCACCTTGAAGAGTTGCTGTGTGCAGGGGATCTGGGGTCCACTGGTCGTAACTTCAACGTAGTTGCAGTACCATCCATTGTGCGCCCCAGATCCATCAGAAGTGAGGTTCATTGCGCATACTGGCCCACTCAAGCACCCTCCCCTACCGCTGAAGATGTCCAAGTTACCCCTTTCGAAATAATTGTGACCAGGCTTCATCAAACCACCCCATGCCTCGAGATTTGGGATCTCAATGTACTCGCCGTATGCATCGATGAGTCTGAGACTAATGATCGAGTCCGTTCCTCCGTTGATGATCTTTCCGGTTCTTACGTACACCGTATACACACAATCATCCTCCAAAAACCACAAACAAATCAAAATCAAAATGAAAATTCAAAATAAAATATAATAACAATAATAAAAATAATGGATGAAATTAAGTAGAGAGAGAAGAGAAATCGAAGACATTGATGGGTTTTTTTTAAGCCAAGTTTGGATAATCCAATGAAATCACATTCCTATAAATGCGAGGGGTACACATAATCACGAACCCACTTCTCCTTGGGTTTGATGTTCCAAGTAAGACAAGCCTGGATAATGAGATTCGTGACTAATTAATTAACAAGCTAGGCACCTAAACATTAAAAAAGAATCAAATTTTTAAGAATGCGATTCTATTTTGATCATTCAAATAATATGCATGGCTTTAAGGTTTTCCAAGAGTACGTTGATTAATTGGTCTTACCAATGAGGATTGAGAGATGATGGCGAAGGAGAGTAGAAGAAGAGAGAAGATGGAGAAATGGTTGACTACTCGAGGAATGGCCATTTTCCTAATTGGTTGATTGGTCGAGTTGTGTGTGTGGGAATGGATGATCGGATCTGATGATCTCAGTTTAGATTTATAGAATCAAAAAGAGAAACACGCATTGACTGTTAAGTTGGAGATTTATTTATCAAAAAAAATATTAAAAAGTGTATAGAGCTAGACATGATACATACTTTAGATCAAACCATCCCTTCCTTGGGACTTTAGATGGGATCAACCCATGCATGGAAGGTGGTGTGTATATATATATATATATGCATTGGTGGTTTGATCGAGACTTATTTTTTGATCAGTTTTGATTGAGACTTATAGTTGGCAAGTAGATGTAGTTGTGGTTGTGCTAACATGCATCAGTTTTTCAGAGTATTGTAGGTTCGAAAACATAACGAGTAGTCCTTATACCTTGTCAGGTGTGTGCCAGATCGAGGCATAATATGATGCTTTTTGACTGACCGTAGGCTTGATTTATGCCCCAATGTAAACTTTGTTATGTGACTCCTGCGCAACTTTTACAAATTAAAATCATTTTGGGTATGTATCGTGAATTGAAGCTAAGCCCATGTCTGTCATGAGCAGCGGTCGGTCCAAATAATGCTACTGGCCTTAAAATTATGTAAGGCTGGATATGATCGACCCTACTTACGGCTGAGTGAGTGAGAGACCACAAGACGTGTTGAATGTTAAGTTGCGGATTTGTTTATAGAAAATGCTTGATTGCTAAATTGATGGGTGCATATCATATCAAATCCTTTGGGCCCTAGATGGGGTCTTCAGTTTCGATTCTGGTCCCAATGTATAGTGTATCTCCAGAATTTACCTTCTCATTTATGCTATAGTTGTTAGTCTTTTAAAACTTGGTCGACCAGAGGAAAAGCCAGTCGACCGGCTAGGCTAATGTTTTTTCCAAATTTGAGTCTTGTACTACGGTTGACTACCTTTTATGTCTCGATCGACCAGTATGAAACAGGGTCGTATCTGAGCATATGCGGCATAAGCAATCGCAAAGGGCCCCTAAATTATATATATATATATATACTAGCATGAATTAGTTTATTATCATACTTCTAGTTGTTTTAGAATACTTCTCATTTCTATTTCCTATGATAGAAATTTTTAATTAAGATAAGAGTTTAGCAGGAAACTCAATTTACTATGTATTATAATTTAGAATTTTGGAGCCTCATTTTTAGGATTTCGCTTCATACCTCCAAAATCTCAAATACGGCCCTGGTATGAAACAATGTGTGCCCTCGATTTCTTATTTGGTCCACTTTGGTTGAGGAAACCTTCTATTTAATTTGTGAAATTTTTTCTTATATATAATAAAAAAAATTAACCTAATTAGCATACAACTAGCATATTATTGGGTTAAATTAAAAAATCAAAATTGACTGGTTGGAAAAATAAACCGTAAGTGAAATTGGGTTAAATCCAAATTCGTGTATTGGAGAGAGTGTCTCTTGTAGAATTCTAACTTGTGACACTGAGGGTGAGGATTTTGTGAGTACGTGTTTGTAAGGTAAGTGTTTGTTTGAATCTATTCTCTTTCTTTCAAACTAGTGGAAATGATCATCATCGTCTGTGAACGTGGACGTAGATATTAATCCTACCGAACCACATAAATCTTAAGTGTTATTAATGTAGGTATGTGGTTGTTTTCTTGTTAGAGTATACATCTTCATTTTTTTAGATACTGGGAACCTAGTTTCTCCCAACAATACTAGTCTTATTAGCTCTGTTACAACTCGTGATTTAAGAGTGTATCTGCACTACAAGAAAAACGATTTAGACCACGGTTTTATACTGTGGTCTAAAATCTTCCCATTTGTGGTCTATCTCAGACTGATAAGAAGTACATAGTAAAGGCCACAATCTTCATAACAGCTGTGAGAATGATCTAATGGCAGACTTGTGGTGATGATGTTCTTTCTCACCATATAGTAGATAATCATATAAGGGAATCAACCAATTCAAAAACTCGTAGCCCCATTTAAAGTTTATTCAAATTCAATGGTCAACAAAAATTTATATTTCCTAAGGGTTGATTTGTGGGGAATGGAAATTGTAGAATACTCGATGATTTATACGAAGAAGAGAACTTCATCACTAAAAATCAATCTTTGTAGCATCATGTGTGCCCATGAACATTAATCATAGTGCAATGAGTCATGGTGCAACTTCCTTCATAATAAAATTTAAAAGTTTATTAGAGTCAATGGTGTTTGAGCGATCCATCTTACACACCTTCATATGGCTCACATTGAGATTATCCAAGGACAGATTTTCGGTAAAGATTAAATGCATAGTGAGAATATCATCCTCACCGAAAATCAATCTATGAGCCCCACAACACTTTTTTTTGAGAGAGAAGGCCCCACAACACTCACAACCAACAAAGAATTATTAGTTATTAAAGATAAGTAGTTTTTTTTTAGAAAAATTGAATAAAGACAAATAGTCATTCAATGCAGTAACAACACACTGAGATGATCACATAATAGCCGTCGGATCATTCTTCACACAAAGCCAGTGATCAGATGTCCATAGACTTAACATCAGGGCAGTTATTCCTGGTAGCGGTGAGTGTATGGGGAGACGTATCTAGTGCGAGCCACTGCTCCACCTTGAAGAGTTGCTGAGCGCAGGGGATGTGGGGCCCAGTTGTCGTAACTTCAACGTAATTGCAGTACCATCCGTGGTGTGCCCCTGATCCATCAGAGGTGAGGTTAATCGCGCACACCGGCCCTCTCAAGCAGCTACCCCTGCCACTAAAGATGTCCAAGTGACCCCTTTCGTAGTAGTCGTGATCAGGTCCCATCATACCACCCCATACCTCGAGATTTGGGATCCCAATGTACTCACCGTATGCGTCGTAGAGTGTGAGACCGATGTTTGAGTCCGTTCCTCCGTTGATAATCGATCCGGTTCGTGTGTAAACTGTGTACACACAATCATTCTACAGGAACCCACACAAGATATCAAAATTAAATTCAAATTCAAATTCAAATTCAAAATCCAAATCCAAATCAAAATGTAATAATTTTTTGGGTTTTGTTTTTTTTTTTGTTTTAGGGTTTTTGAGGAGTTTGACTGGTCTTACAGTTGATTGGGTGGTACTGGCGAAGGAGAGTAGTAGAGAGAGAAAAAAGAGAGAAAAATGGTTGAGAATGGCCATTTCTCTTCGTTGGGAGAGTTGATGATTTTTGAATTAGTTTGGTTAGGTTTTAGATCCATTTATATAGACGACATTTATAGACATTTTAGAAACACAGAGTTGAATGTTAAGTTGAGATTTCTCTTTATTTAATTTCTAACCATCGGCTAAGCTTTAATGGGCCGTAATCATATCCTCCATTTGTCCAATTTTAATATGGGTGAGGATCTTGTAACACCAGATTTTTTACA
>MVGT01002454.1:55045-65390 GCA_002174775.1 Macleaya cordata | reverse complement strand
AAAAAAAAAAAAAACATTGTTTACAGAAACCTAAATTCACGTGAGTTTTGGTGGGTGGGGTGTTGAAAGGTTCAAAAATTAAACCATCTATTTTAATCATTCCAAGATAGTAACTTCTAATGATAAATGAATCGGCCAACAACATAGTGTAGATACCTTAAATTTTGCCCAAAATCTTTCAAAAATATCCACTTTATTTTTTACTATTCTTTAATCAAGACCCGTTATTATTTAATCTACACCCACATGTGGAATCATTTCATCTAAAAAGTAAGGGTATTTTTAGGTAATTTAAAGGGTGGGTGTTGTTTTTTATTTAATTTGATAATGATGACTTGGGTGCAATTTCTCCAAACTAAGTTGTTTTTAAAATGATGCCATACATTCAATTTGTCGTAAGCAGCTCCTATAATTTGCAAAAAAAATTAAATAAGAAAACTAAAAAAAATCCAGAATTGCCTTGAAGTCGCACTCCTAATTTTTTGGAGTGATTATTTTTATGTTTTCAACTCTTTTCAAGGTTACAAGAAAAATTTGTTATATTTTTTAATTATTTTGTATAATATTTTAACAATTTATATAGAAATATTCACTTGGGATATTTTTGAATTGGACACCCGGAAGCTTCTACTTCTATTACCGCTCCGCACCTCTAGTTAATTACTTTGTAGTATTCAATATTATGAAAGAAATGAAGGAAGCACCCAAAGAAAAACAAAATTAACGGGAGAGAGAAATATATGCTTCCAAGATGAACGAACCTATCTGCCCCGTGCAATAATCAGATATTTTGGACAGTACTAAATTGGAGCAACCTTTCTTGGCCTTAGATAAACTCCCCATACCATGGTTTAAAATCTCATTTCATTTCGAAATGTTTCGGTTGTTCGTTTTGGTATTTTAACTTGTCGAAATGAAACATTACTTGAATTTGTTTTTTTTGAAAGTTTCGTATCGTTTGAGAATATTTTGAAAAATCTTAAAAATTGAGTTTCTAGAAACCTCAAATGACCAATTCTACTATGAAACTATGCGTTGCCTCCAAAAATAAAAAAAAATGTATATGAAAATTTCTCTCTCCGCTGTGTGTACATTGGTTAACAAAGTTCGCTCGTCAATAAAAGATGACCAAATGTGAGCAAATTTTGATTATAAATAGTTTTACACAAGCAACCCCACAAAATACATATATAAAAGAACTAAGAAGAAAAAAAATAAAAAACAAAAAACAAAACAAATTGACAATTAATTAACCCAAAACAGAAACTACAAAAGAGAATATACTCATAAAAGTCTGAATTTTGTACCAATTATACCAAGTATAAAAGAGAATATACTCAATGATCCGTTATTAAAAATAGTAGTGATTCCATGCTGCATCAAAACATTAATAACTAAGATGATCTCTTAACAGCCGTCCGATCATTCTTCATTAACAGTGATCACGTCTACATTATCGGACGCAACTACATCAGGACAGTAATTCCTGATAGCAGTGAGTTTATAAGGAGACGTATCAAGTGCAAGCCACTGCTCAACAGTGAAGAGTTGCTGTGAGCAAGGTATGTGGGCCCCAGTGGTCGTAACCTCAACGTAGTTACAGTACCATCCGTGGCCTGCACCGGTACCATCGGAAGTGAGGTTCATTGCGCACACCGGCGCACCCAAGCAGCTTCCCCTCCCACTGAAGATATCAAGATTACCCCGTTCGTAGTAGTCATGACCAGGACCCATCAGACCACCCCATGCCTCGAGATTTGGGATGTCAATGAACTTACCGTACATAGTATAGAGCCTCAGACTGATGATCGAGTCGGTCCCACCCTTGATGATCTTCCCTGTTCTTATGTACATTGTATACACACAATCATCCTGCAACAACACAAGAAGAAAAATCAAAGTGGAAGGTTAAATAAAAGAAAAGAAAATCTAATCGAAGGGTTAGATTAATTTTTAGGGTTTTTTGATGAAGGAGGTTGATAATTGGACTTACTGCGGATTGAGAGATGATGGCGAAGGAGAGAAGAAGAACGGAAAGAAAGAAGACAGGGAAATGGTTGACTACTCGAAGAAGAAGAAGAAGAAGGGCCATTTTTGTTGATTGGTGGAGTTGTGTTTGTGTGAGTGGATGATGGGATTTGATTTTTTTTCGTTTTAAGGACGCTCTCGAAGAGAAAACACCAGACACGTGTTGACATTTAAGTTGAAGTGACCTATTTAATGTTTTATATATATGTAGACAAATATTTGTAAATAAATTGCGTCCATTGATGGCGGTAGCCTTTCTTGCACTTGTTAATGGTGGTCTTTTCTGCGTCCGTGGTGGTAGTAACATTTCTTGCACCCATTGGTGGTGGCTTTATCTGCAGTCGTCTTAGTAATGATGTTGATGGCAGTTTATGTGCTTCTTACAGTGTATATATGATATGTTGTAACTTGGGCATTAGTCTCCTCCTACCATAAAGAAAAAAGAAAATGTTAAACCTACTACATTTCTTATTGTATACATTTACGAATTAATTTTTTATCTTTAATAATTTGCGCTCATTTTAAAATTATTATTGTACCTTCATAAATGGTTTTAGCGGTAAAAAAAAAAATGGCTAAGAAGAAATGCAGACTCGTACGCTAAAAAATTCGAAACCAAATGTTGAAGAGTAGATTTATGAGGGTGCATACATCAACTCCTTTGGACATTAAAATGAGATTAATTTGAAACCCAATCGTTCTTGTGATTGAACCTATTACATTATTTGTGTTAGCTAATGGCAGCAGCTTGGTCAAGTTAAATTTGCGTTAGCATAAAGTTATTGATTTCGTTCACCACTTTAAAAAAAAAAAGCCTTTTTAGGGGCTAGGTGATAGATTTGCTTTTTCTAAGGATAGCAAATTTTCTTATTCTAAAAAAACAAAAAAATTAAAATTAAAAAGACAAAAAAAATCTGCCTCTTGTATATGGAACTTTGAAGAAGGCAAGCGCATATTCTAAGAGATATGCGTCACGTCGGGAGCTTGGTCTTTCTGATGTGGTCAGCAAGAGAATTCATAGTTAATTCCTCCCACTTACCGTCTGATTTAATACTGTTTTTTCCCTTCGAAATTTTCTACTTAATAATAAATCCATTGATTTTTGTTTTACATTAATTCTAATTTAATACAGAGCTAACAGCATATCCACATGCATGTAGTAGTATGAGTTTTGGATTAAATTTGGAAAAATTCAAGGAATTGAAAAATGCATAACTCCCATATAAGGGTTGAGAAGCTGCCAAATTCTTTATGCTCTAAAAGTAACTACTGTAAATTAAAGATTAAATAGGATTTTTCTTGCATTTCTTATTTTATGTGCATTTTATGGTTGTGTGTTAATTCTATATCCCTCGTGAAATTGCGCTCATTCTAAATTTACTATGCTTCCCTCGTAATTGACTTTGACAATAAAAAAATATAGTAAAAAGTGCAATAAGTGTAGCATCACCACGGAGCCAAATGAACAGAGTTTGGTAAAAGTTGATGTGCATCGGTAGCTTAGCCAAACACATAATTGTATTTTTCGTTTTCTTTTTAAGGTATCACGAGGTGTAGATGTTGTAAAAAAAGAAGAGGTTATTAATAGCACATAATTGATTTCAAATTTTACTTGCATCGAATAAATCATAAAACGTTGGAACTATATAAATGAGTATTTTCTCTTGTGGATGACAGACCCTCAAGTATGATTGGTAGATTTTTCTCCCTTCTCTTCCTCCACTAGGCAATAGTCCCAGCATTGGGTGCACTGGCATAGTGATTCAGGAGACCAAAATGACGAAGACTTCAGAGTGGTTTGTCAAATCTATTTGGGGATCAGATAATTTCGATTGGGTACATATTCCGTCCAACGGAAGATCGGGAAGGATCATTCTAATTTGGGATGATTCAGTTTTGATAAAGGAGAGACAATTTATGGGTGATCACTCAATCTCGATAAAATTTTCTATGGTAGGGGATGATTTTAAATGGGTATTTTCAACGGCGTACTCTCCAAATTCATCGGCATAGAAGATTATTTTCTGGGAAGAGTTGGAGCAGATCAGATCTTGGTCTCAGATGCCATGGTGTATTGCGGCTGACTTTAATGTAACGAGATTTGATAGTGAGCGCAATAAGGCTGGTGGGTGCAGAAGAAATAGAAGGGCCTTGAACAATTTTATTTCGAAATGTAATCTGATAGACCTTCCTTTGGCCGGTGGAAAATTCACCTGGACGGACATGAAGGACAGACCCCTAATGTGTCGGTTAGATAGATTTCTCATCAACCCCGATTGGGAACAGAAGTTTCCTAAGGTGATCCAGATTCACAAAGCAAGAATAATCTCTGTCCATTATCTAATTCTGCTCAATGCTAACGGCATCACTAGAGGTAATTCGAAAAGTTTTGGTTATCGAATGAGAATTTTATTGATCAGTTTAAGTCCTGGTGGTCCAACCTTGATTACGAAGGGCGACCTAGTTATACTTTGGCCAAAAAGTTACAGGACCTTAAGTTTATGATCAAAAGTTGGAGCAAGGATACGTTTGGTAATTCTAATTATAAATCGGAGATGCTTACTGAGCTTGTGGAGAACGTGGATAACAAGGAAGAGGTTTACAATCTTTCTTCCTAAGAATTGAATGACAGAGAAATGGCTCGTAAAGAACTCAATATGCTGAGGCTTAACGGTGATAGAGAAATGGCTCGTAAAGAGAGAGCCAATGTCAATGGCATTAAGGAAGGGGATGATAACACAAGTTATTTTCATATGATAGCAAATGCCAGAAGAAGATCCAACTCCATAGTTAAGGTGATATTTCAAGGAAAGGAGACTGACGACCAAAAGATAATCAAAGAAGAGTTTAGGGATTACTTCATCGACCTTTTCACTGAAATAGTCACTTGGAGACCGAGACTGGACAATATGAACCTTCCAAAAATTTCTGGAGATGAGAGGGTCTGGATGGAGAGAAAATTTGAGGAAGAAGAAGTATACAATAACTTGAAGTCTTTGGGAGCCAATAAATCGCCGCGACCCGACGGTTTCACGGCCAAATTCTTTAGGGCAGTATAGTTGGTGATTAAAGATGACCTAATGGGAGTTGTGCATGAATTTTGGGAAGAGGAACAACTAGATTGGAGGTTGAATCTATCTAATATTAGTCAAATCCCAAAGAAGGTGGAAGTTAAAACACCTAAAGACTATAGACCTATAAGTCTAGTTGGGGGTTTCTACAAGATCCTATCAAGAATGCTCTCAGATAGGTTAAAGACAGTCATGCATAAAATAGTTTCTCACTTTTAAAGAGTCTTTGTGGGAGGCAGACAGATTCTTGATGGTGTTTTAATCGCAAACAAATGTGTCGACTCTAGAATTAAATCAAGAGAACCAGGACTTATCTGCAAAATTGATATAGAAAAAGCTTACGACCATGTTAACTGGGATGTGGTCATACACTTACTGGAATTGACTGGTTTCGGTTGTAAATGGCGAAATTGGATACACTGGTGTATGTCATTAGTGTAGCACTCGGTGTGTATTAATGGAGAGACTACCGAGAAATTTAAACCTACAAGAGGGATTAGACAAGGAGATTCACTTTCTCCTTTTCTTTTCTTATTGGTGGCCGAAGTTCTATCTCGGTTCATGAAAAAGGCAGTTAGGCCTGTCAATTGGGCTAAATGAGCCGGGCTTAGGGGTGTTCAAGCTCGGCTCGAAATATATTTGTCATTCTCAAGCCCAAGCTCGGCCCGAAGTAAAATTAAATATTCTTGACCAAACTCGACCCATATAAAATTTCGGGCTTCGGACCGAATTCGGGTTTGCTCAAAAAATATATACGCTACGACATATAAGTCCAACAATCTAAAAATAATTGATAATCAAACGGTTCTAATAAAAAAAACATCAAGAATCGTAAATTCATAATTGCGATTAAACCTAATAATGCTTATTTGCATTCAAGATTTCTATTTTTAATAATATATAAGATATACTATACCTTGAAATCCTTGAAGAAAATAGATCAAAGAAGCTTGATTATGGTCGTGAGTTGTAGGGTAAGAGTTTAGGGTTTCAAATAGTTAGGGTATGAGGTTTAGTTGTTTAAGAGAGTATAAATAGTTGTGTCTCATTTATTCTAGATTCAACCATAGTTATTTTAAGTGAGTAATGAGTTGTTTAGTTCCAAAAAAGATAATAAATAATATGTTGTGTTTCAAAAAAAAAAAAAGAATGAATTGTGTTGGGTTTCAAGGAAAAGAATAATTAATTTGATGGTTTCAAAAAGAATAATAATAAATGATGTATATATTGGGTTTAAAAATTATAGCTATATGTTAATTAGTATTCGGGTCGGGCCTAAATTGGGTCGAGCTCTTTAATGCCCAAGCTCGACCCAAACTTGAATTCGGGCCTTATTTTTTGTTCAAACTCGGCCCGGCTCATTCTCAAATAAGGCTCGACCCAAAAATCATCGGGTCGAACGAGCGGGCTTCGGGCCAGCCCAACCCAATTGACAGGCTTAAAGGCAGTTGAGCTAGGGTGGCTGAAAGGATTTAAAGTGGGTCCTCAAAACATGCAGATAATGCATCTACAGTTTGCAGATGACATTATTTTTTTCATGGGAGCTAATACCGAGGAAATCCTGGCTTTAAAAGCTATTTTGACATTGTTTGAAATCTCCACAGGTCTCAAGGTTAATCTGGATAAGTCTATTGTCACTGCAGTGGGAGAGGAAGTAACGGCTGAATTGTATGCCAATGTACTGGGCTGCAGTATTGATCATCTGCCATTGAAATATTTAGGCCTTCCCATTGGAGCTGTCGCTAACTCTAAATAGCTATGGCAACCAGTGCTAGATAAAATGGAGAAGAAGCTAAGCTTGTGGAAAAAGAAGTTACTTTCAAAAGGAGGAAGGATTGTGCTTATTAAGAGTACTCTTTCTAATCTTCTGATTTACTTCCTAACAATCTTCCCCCTTCCAAATTAGTGGAGTATAAAATGGTAAGTATTATGAGGAGGTTTCTTTAGGGATATGCTGTGAACAAGAAGAAGATATGCTGGATTGGTTGGAAAAAGATTGCCAAACTGAAAAATAAGGGATGTTTGGGCATTAGAGATCTTTCGAAGACAAATTCAGCTTTGTTATCTAAATGGGTGTGGTGGTTCACTACCGAAAAGGACTCTCTTTGGCGCAAAGTCATTGAGGCAAAATACGGGAGAGTCAAAGGTCAGCTGCTGCCAGCTGACATAAAGATCCCTTATAGTACTGGGCTATAGAGACATATATTGAAGCAGAAAAAGACTATCACCAATAACGCAAAGATCAAGGTGAACAATGGAACCACAGCTGTATTTTGGTTCGATAGCTGGATTGGGAACATGCCTTTGAAGGAGAGGTTCCCTCAACTCTTTAAGTTGTCGTGGTGCAAGAAGGCTACAATATCTGAAGTTATTATTGATGGAAATGGGTTAGATTTCAACTTCAGTCGTGTGGTCAATAACGAGGAACGCAGA
This sequence comes from Macleaya cordata, assembly GCA_002174775.1. Classification (NCBI taxonomy): domain Eukaryota; kingdom Viridiplantae; phylum Streptophyta; class Magnoliopsida; order Ranunculales; family Papaveraceae; genus Macleaya; species Macleaya cordata. The sequence goes on along the minus strand of MVGT01002454.1, from coordinate 57,858 downwards.
TGGCTTATTGCATTAGTTCAGTTGTTGGACCAAGTTATGCCTCTTGGAGACGGTGACGATGAGATTTCTTGCAAATTTGCTGTAGGTAACAATTTTTCAGCAAAAGAATGTTACATGGGTCTTTTGACGGAGGATACTGAAGTTTGGGACGAAAAACTAGTGTGGAGGAAAGAAATCCCATCAAAAGTTTCTTTCTTTATTTGGAGTGCTGCGAGAAATGCAATTCCAACTATAGACAACTTGAGGCGTAGAGGAATAGTCTTCATCAACAAATGTTACGTTTGCAACATGAGCGAAGAATCAGCGAGGCATCTTTTACTCCATTGCCCAACCACAATGGCTGTTTGGAACTACTTCATCAAAGCTGCTAACATGCAATGGGTACAAGGTAACAACATCTTAGGTGTTGTTTTCACCTAGCAGAGTTGTGATATCCGTGGAAGAGCTAAGGTAATCTGGAAACTCATCCCATTTTCCATTTGGTGGACTGTATGGTTGTGGCGAAATGACTGTGCTTTTAATTTTAAGGAGATTGGGTTTGAAGATATCATTTGTAAAGCTAAAAGTTTTATGTTTCTTTGGGGTTTGAGGGGGATATTGTAAAGTTTTGGAAAAATTAATTAAAGTTTTAGAAACTTTCTTCTCTTATATTTGAGGGAACTTCTATTTTAGGTGGGTTTCCTTTTCATATTTAGTTAGGATTCCCTTTTCCTTCTAGGATTGGGATACCTATTGGAGGCTATAAATATAGGAGTAGGGCATTAGCCTAAAGCATTCAGAAAAACAACATTGAGAGTGTGAGATCTCTTGAAAGGGTTGTGAGTCTGAAGGTAGAGAGAAGAGTGTGAGAGCAATATTGTAGAGAGAAGCAATATTGTAGAGAGAGAAGTTTGAGAAGCAAGCTAGAGAGAAGCTTGTGAGAGTAGTTGAGTGTGTGGCTTGCTTTGTAATCCCTTTGATCTTAGTAAAAGAAGTTGTTCTTTGCCGTGGACTTAGCCAAAGAGTGGTGAACCACGTAAATCGTTTGTGTTTTCTTTTATCTCTTTTCTCTATTTTTTTTTAGTGTTAGTATTTGCTTGTCATTGTTTGTGGTGAAAATCCTAACAATTGGTATCAGAGCTTTTGGTGATCAACAATGGCGGCTTTTGCTACGATTGGAGATGGGAAGGTGGTAATAGAGAAATTTGATGGAAAGAAGAATTTTTCCTTGTGGCAACTTCGGATGAAAGATGCCTTGGTTCAACAAGGTCTAGATGATGCGTTGCGTGGGAAAGAAAAGAAGCCAGCAAAGATGGATGATGAGAAGTGGGAGAATATCAATTCAAGAGCGGTAAGTACTATTCGTTCGGGATTGTCTGATGAAGTTGTGTATGATGTGATGGAGGAAACATCTGCGATAGAATTATGGAAGAAGTTGGAGGACCTTTACATGGCTAAAAGTCTCACCAATCGATTGATTTTGAAGCAACAGATGTATTCTTTCGTAAGAGAAGAGGGTGTAGATCTACACACCCATCTAGGTGAGTTCAAACGAGTTCTTTGTGATTTATCTAATGTTGGCATTAAGTTAGAGGATGAGGATAAAGCAGTTCTTTTGCTTGCGTCATTACGCCGTACTCATAAGCATTTGATTAAGACTCTACTTTACGGTAGAGACACTATCACTTTAGAACAAGCAAAGAGTGTTATATTCTCTGATGAAAAGTTTGAAAAAGCGGAAGAGAAACATGATAAGTCACTAGGTCTGTTTGTTCAAAGAGGGAAGAAGAGTGGAAGTGGTATATGGAAGGGTGGAGCCTCGAGAGAGAGGAAACCAATCATGGAGTTGGAATGTTTCTACTATGGAGTGAAAGGGCACATGATACGAGATTGTCCTGAGAAGAAAAAGAAAGAGGAGGAGAAGGCAACGACTTCTGTAGCTATTGGAAAGTCAGATGATGAGGATTGTGGAGAGGTCCTGTCAATAATCGATAAAGAAACAAAAGCAAAAGAATGGATTCTTGATTCTGCTTGTTCCTATCATATATGTCCTCATAGAGAGTGGTTTACCTCATACATACCTATAGTTGGTAAAGTCTTTATGGGTGACAATGCGATGTGTGATGTGGCAGGGATTGGAACAATCAGAATCAGGACCACAAATGATTTGTTGAGGACATTAACTGGTGTGCGTCATATTCCTAGTGTGAAAAGGAATGTAATATCCTTGGGTGCACTGGATTCGAAGGGTTGTCAGGTTGATGTGAAGTATGGGCTCATGAAAGTTAGAAGGAATTCTCGTATCATGTTCATGGCAAAGAGGGTTGATAATTTGTATGTCCTTTTAGGGAATACAAATTTTAGTGGAGCAGGTGGAGCAGTTGGTAGAGTCGTTGGAGCTAGTAGATCTGATAGAGCAGGTGGAGCAATTACAAGAATTGCAAAGGAGTGGAAGCCAGTGATGAAGTCTACTAAAGTGGTAGAAAAAGAGATATTGAAAAAAGAAGATGTAGCTCAAACATATGATGTGTTTGAGATATGCAAGTTTGAAGATGATGATGATGCGATGATTGATGATGATGTTAGTGTAATTCCCAAGATGGAGAGCAACTTGGGAGTTACTCAATGTGGATGATTGATGGTGAAGTGCAAAGACAACAATAAGATGAAGATAAAGGGATCAAAGAAGATTGAAGATGAAGCTGCAAGTATTTTGCCAACAAGTGATGATAATGAGCATGAAGAGAAGAACGAGTACGTGAAGTAGAATTTTTCCAAAAGGTGGAGATTTGTGAAGTTTTGGAAAAATTAATTAAAGTTTTAGAAACTTCCTT
>MVGT01002454.1:22281-54144 GCA_002174775.1 Macleaya cordata | reverse complement strand
AAAAAAAAATAGTCCCAAGCATTAAGAAGAAGAAAAAAAAACAGCTAACCAGGGTATTCTGTTTGAGATACTCGTAATTGATGGGAGGGAAATTAGGTTTTGTCTGTCCGGGGTAAACTTGGAGCTGCACACAAACACTTCTCTAAAGAAGTAGGCAACTGTAGGAAATATAGCCCACATCTACCAATCCATCACTCTCAGAACACAAACCCTAAAAATCTCAGATTCCCGTTCGGTAATGTTACGCTACTTCTGTGCAGCCATTTCGACAAACAGACGGGGTGAAGTGTGTCTGAATCACATTTTTGGAGGGAAGCTGCGGAAAATCATAACTCTAATGGAGAATTCTTGATCTTTCGTTCAGAACCGATAAATTTTAGGCAAGAATCTATCTATCCCCACAAACAACAATTCTTGATCTCTTCTCTGTATCTTAGATTGATTGATTTTTGTTATTTATAAAGACTAAAACCTCACTTACCATTCACAATCATGAATCTGTGTGTGTACAGAAAGTTAATCTCACTCACCAGCAAAACCCCTTCACATTTTTCCAACAAACCCCCTTTCTTCATCTCACTCTCCTTCTTCTTCTTCTTCTCCACCAAACCCCAAAAGCCAGATTCCTCCATAGTCGCAAATTATCTCATAAATCAACATGGGTTCTCACCAGAAACCGCTTCTAAGGCTTCTACAGTCATAACCCGTCTTCGAAATCCTGACAATTCTTATTCAGTACTCACTTTCCTTGGCAAAAATGGCTTCTCAACAACCAATTTAGAGAAAATTGTCCAACAAGTCCCAAATGTCCTTGGTTTTGATCTAGATAACATCATAAAACCCAAAATCAAGTTATTTCAGGATTTGGGTTTCTCCTCAGATGACCTTGCACAAATAATTTCATCTGATCCATGGGCTCTTACTAGAAGTGCAGACAAACGTCTACTCCCTTCCCTTGTCATGTTGAAAAGTATTTTGGGTACTGATGTAAGTGTCTGTAAGGTTCTAAAGCTTTCTGGGTGGTTCCTCAAACATGATTTAGAGAAAACTATGATCCCAAATATAGAATTCATGATGAGCTGTGGAATTAGCAAGACTCAGATCACGAAATTGGTTTTTAATTTCCCAAGATTCTTTGTTCTGAAACCAGAAAGCATTAAGGTTTGTGTTAAGCGGGTCGATGAATTGGGTTTCGACCGGAGCTCCAAGATGTTCCTTCATGCCATTCGGGTTTTGAGTTCTATGAGTAGGGAGAAATGGGAGATGAAATTGGATCTATTTCGGAGTTTTGGGTTTTCGGAAAAGCAGCTCTTGTTCATGTTTAAGAGAGCCCCTCAGGTGTTTGCTGTTTCAGACAAGAAAATTAGGGACGGGACAGAATTTTTACTGACCACAGGGAGGTGTGATATGTCAATTTTTACTCTTGTGCCAGAACTGCTTGTCTACAGCTTAGAAGGTAGGATTAAACCCAGAATCCGCATTTTGGAGATTCTGGAGAGAAAGAATTTAATTCGAACGCAACCAACTTTGACAACATATCTAAAGATGGCTGATAAGAAGTTTTTTGAGAAATATGTGTCTCTATGTGAAGATGAAGCTGACAAGATATTTAGTTTAGCTACCAAGGCTCATAGCTGATAGAAATCTTGTCATAGATAGTGACATTCATATTTTTTCGGCTTAACATATGAAGTTGAATGCCATCCTGATCCCCATCTGAATTTCTTGTACATCTGGCTGTAACTAGACGGATTACACGCAACCATTTCAGATTGTTGTTTCGATATCAATGGAATCGTGGGAATTGGATTTCGGCAGTTTTTCAGGTGCCTTTCTTGGTAAATGTTAGCATTCTTTTTTGTGTTTCTTCTTCATGTGCATCTTTTTGTTTGCCATTAAGAATGGCTGATCGAGGAATACCATTTCTAGAGTTACAGGTTTATTTGAATAAGATGTAATCTAACTTGATTCAACAACTTAATAATATCATTTATCTTGCATTTCTCCATTCTTAGTACACAATTTTTTCTTTTTAATGATCTTAAATTGATATTTATTACTTGGTAAGTGGGTTTGTTTGTGCAGCTATTCATAATGGGGTTGTTTTCTGTCATTATCTGGGTTTGTCTGTGTTTATTTGTGTACTTTAGATTCTCTTTGTATTTTTATGTCACAGAGAATTTCAAAACTACTAGTTCTACTACTTTTGGGGATGGATTGTGTAGTTCAGTTGTTTCACCATCTTCTCCTTGTGGCAAGTTTGAAGTTACAGCCTTGCCTCACAAGTGGCAAGTAGAGGTGAGCTAACCAGATAAGATGGGAAGTTGATTAAAATTTAACGGTGAACAATGAACGATGAGAAAAAAAGTCAATTTTTAATGGGACTACCAGTTTTAGAATAATTTGATTTTTGGTGAGGATGATCTACAAGATGAAGAGAACATTATCAAAAAATATCAGCCCTTAGATCAATGGCATGTGGGCCCCACATGCCACTGTACATATAAAATGTACAAATAACACTGTATTCTGATCCGGACTCATATATATATATATATATATATATAGAGTCCGGATCGGCTTACAGCCTTAGATATACAGGCTGTGTGTACAGGCTCTTGTGGGGTTCACATGAGACCGATCTAAGGGCTGAGGTTTTGTAGAGATGTTCTTCTCACCATGTAGATCATCTTCACCAAAAATCAATCCATTCTAAAACTTATAGCCCCATCAAAAATTGACTATTTTTCTCATCGTTCATTTTTCACCGTTAAATTTTTAACGACTTTCAATCAATTTTTGATGGGGCTATAAGTTTTAGAATGGATTGATTTTTGGTGAAGATGATCTACATGGTGAGAAGAACATCTCTAAAAAACCTCAGCCCTTAGATCGGTCTCATGTGGGCCCCACAAGAGCCTGTACACACAGCCTGTATATCTAAGGCTGTAAGCCGATCCGGACTCATATATATATACATACTGCGACATAAGAACAACGATGTGCTCACTTATTTTGATTCGCCAATCTCAGATGGCGGTGTATCTCGACATTCCACAGGGAAAGAAAAGCCCATTTTAATGAATGTTTTCTTGTTCTTGTTGTCTGTGCTGAGTCTGCTGACAGCTCAGTATATGTTACATTTAAGGGCAGGGCCAGTGGGTACCTTGAACCCTTTACTCAACTTAAAGCCAAGGCCAGTGGGTACCAGAAAAAAAAAAAAGGGTTTAAAAAAAAAGGAGAAAACTTCCATCGCAAAAGTGTTACGCGACCTAATTAAAAAATTCTTAAAAAATAGGTCCCGCGGAAATCTTCCGCGAGATTTTCTTGAATGCCATTGACTCTGCCATTCCCTTATACCCTTAACCAACCCAATATTTTGAGGGGTTAAGGGTATGGCACTGGCCCTGCCCTAACAGGTTGAGAAACAATGCTTGGTCTTGGTTATCAGGTGAAAGTTTCATAGTAGTATTCACCTCAGATAATTCATGCAAAGTTGAGCTCCTTGAATAAAGTAATGTAATAATGGAAGCTTGAGACTTCACAATTTAGAGATTAGAAAAGCTAGACTGGATGTTACAGAAACTCTCTTCATTCCTCCTGTTGTTCCGAGTCTCTTATGCTCTGAAGTGGTTTCAGAGGAATTGTGCCCTTCATTCGACTGCAGCGTTGCAACTTCAAAAGTTTCATTTATTATTAACTTACCCTCAAATTAATTGGAAATCCTCACCATAGATTCTTAACGATTGGAAATCGACATGGTGAGATGAACACCATCACCAAAATTCAGCCCTTGGATACAATCCTAGTGGATCCCATTTCAATTCCGAATAGGCCTCCATATCATTTTCCTTGGAAAACAGAGATTTTTACCGTTCGATTGAAAATGTGGGCTCTCTTCAAATTTTAAAGCATCAATTTCGGTCTCTTGGGTTTAGCTAGCCTAGGATTTTCTTTCGAAACTTATTTTCCTTCTTAATGAAAGCCTACCGATGTCTGGTCGAATCAGGACATCCTTTTGGGTGCAGAGCAATGTGGTCATTAGTTTCTATGAAATAAGATGATTTTGCATTCAATGTATTCAGATTTTCAGATCACTGTTAATTGAGTCTGCGTTTCAAAATTTTGATACAAGGTTTCACATCTAACACGATTCATGTCTTTTACAACTATGGAAACAACAGAAGGAGCTGAATGATCCAAACTAAATCAGCTGTGCAAACCTCTGTTTCTCCGTGTTCCAACTTCTAGCACATTTCACTTTTCTTTATACTACAGAGTTACGCGATTCAGACAATGATGCACGCAGGGTAGATCTCCGTTTGAGTTTTCAAAACAAACAATTATCCATGTAACTGGTACCCTGCCTGATGCATAACGAATCTGAAAAGCAGCAATAGCACAGTTGCAGGAAAGACGCCCAAGAAAAGCCTCTCCTTGCAGATCCTCCCATCAAAAACCTTCTTGAATTTGGACGTGCAAGACCTACAAACTTTAGCATCGCAGTGTACTTGGCTGAATTTGACTCACTCTTCCATGTCAGCTACATTCATTGACTTACTTTCGGTTACATCTCCATTCTCTACCGGTGCCTCCTCATTATTAGCTAATTTTGTAGGCGAGGTTTCAACAGGTCCGTCGGCTGGTTGCAGTAATGGGGAACTCTGATGGTTTTCTAGCTCCTCAGGTGCATCAGAGGTTGGAGCTTCTTGCTCGGAGTGTGCACCATACTGGTTAATCATGACTCGAGCCTGATAAGCCTGATACAACAAATACAAGGAATGAAACTTCATTACTTGACTTAATTGCAGAGAGGAAGTGAGAGGGAGAGAAGGACTACTTGCTTACCTGGTAGACCTGGTGCATTTTAAAATTGACTACATTAGCCATCTCTTCAATGCCACTCATGAAATGGATCCTCCCAGTATCTCCAACATCACGTTGTGTAAATGAAGTAGTCTCATCAAGATTCAAGGCAAGCTGATCAGGTCTCTGAAGTAGAAGCTGGAATGTAGGTTGTAGTTCATAGCACTGTTCAAACAATGAACGACGGCAAAACACATACAGCCCAAGTCGTGCTCGGGACATGGCGACAATCAATCTTCTCACATCACGGAGATGGCCGACAAAACGGGTACGAACAAGAGACAGTAAGATAAAGTCATTTTGCTGACCTTGAAACTTGTCGACAGTAGTAACCTGTCACAAGAAAAAATAAATGCCACATTAGAGGTAACATTGACAAAAAAAAAAAGAAAAAGAAGGGAAGGCAGCAGTTGTAATGAACACCAAACATGTAGTTCTATGAGAACGGGGCCCATCATCCTGATGATCACCCTTAGTTCTCCTGAAGAGAACACATGCTCATTGAATAAACTTGACCATCTATGAGAGCAATTTTGTTCAGCCACTTCAGAATGGGTGAAAAGAAACCCACCATTTTAGACGCGGTAAACAAAGTCAAACTCCCATCCAATCCACTGACTTCTCTTGGACAATCAGCACACAGTTTTGTTGTTGCATACAAAACAACAATATACTGCATGGTTATGGTAACTGGGTCAATTTGCCCACAAGATATTAAATATGAAATGGTTGGTTCCAACAATCTGTGCACTGCCCAGTTAGGTGAAGAGAAAATTGGATAACTGAAACTCCAAAAATAACATGCTAAATTCTGAATAATAACTGAATAAGCTCTTTTTCACAACTAACCTTGCTAGGTGGACCGATGAAGTCATATGGCGTGCAGCGTCTATTTATGACATCACGAATCAGAAGCTTCTGGCCGTTATAAGTGGTTAAGATGGAAATCTTACTTGCTGGGTACCCTAGCAAACGCATATACATGTATACGCTGACGATATACTCTGCTTCTCCTTCGTTTTGATAAAACCAAGGAGAAGGGGCAGTCTCACCTTTCCCATGGTAGTCAGGAACATCCACCAGCTGATAATCATAAGAGAATCCAGCATTAGCTTTGTGAAAAATAGCTTGCTCCCGTAGATAAGGAAGGTCTCCCAGATCCCTGTATCTCCAGTTGTACAGCTTGGCTATATTTGGCCGGGCTCTACCTTGGGCATTGAGCTCAATATAAGGGATACCCAGACGAACAAACCTCGTGAACAGGCTCTGGTCCATGTGGCTGTATTTCTGGAAAGCCATGTTCTTTACAACGGGAGGCAACTGGTGGTGATCACCAATCAATATGCAGCGTTTGAGCCGTGCGTAGCCATCTTCCTGCCTCTGAAGCAGCATTGGGATGAAAGTCTCAATCTCCAAGATTTGTGCACTTTCTTCCATAAGCAAGTTGTCATATTTAAATCCTAATTGAAGGAAGTCCTTCCTCTTGAGAGCTGCATGAGTGCAGGTCATGGCCACAATCTTTGCCTGCTTGGTCATAAGATAATTGGCCCGATCAGCTGTTGACTTGAGCAATTCGAACGCCCTACATTCTTCCAGTTCTTGAAACATTGTTTTCAGATGACGGAAGCATCCTTTGGCAGCACGCATGTCTTTCTCGAAGGACTGACCAGAGAAAACTGGCTGAGGGGTGTTGGTGAAGAACTCATTAAAGGGAAACCGATCTTTAACAAATGTTGGTTTATCTTGATTTTGTTCACAAGCTGCAAGGAACTGCTCCCATCGTGAATAGACGTGCAGCAACCAAAAGTATCCAGCAGTTTCGCAAGTGTAGCCTACATCCTCTGGCAGTTGGAGAGATCTTGCAAGCCTTTCTACTTCTGAAAGCAGCTCCAACCGTCGCACAAGCATCGCATTTACTCGGCCTTGCCGGCTGAAATCAAGATCAGTTGCTAATTCTTGCTCCCCTTGACCCAGACGGAGAAGGTACCGAGCAGGGACATCCCTCTGACATGGAAAAATAAAGTGTATTAGAACATTACGGATGATAAAAAGCTTCTCATTAGGAACATTGTTCCCCACATAAAAATGTTTCAACTACATATCAGGGATATTTAACCCGAGGTAGAAAATAAAATAGAAATTCGTACATTTATAAGACACTCAGGGGACTCGGTTTTAAAATTTATTCCATATAACAGTCTTAGCCACCAATATGGAAATCCCATGTAAAGTGAAATATCGTGGAACTTGAAACTACAGTTGAATTACAACACAACAGATAGTAGGTCAAGGAAATAAACAGTCAGGAAAATGTAAAATTCCTCAAAGGGGTTGAGCTTTCGGATTTGAAGTTCAGTAGAACCTAAGAAAAGCATCCAATACCACGATATTATTGATCTTAACAACATCCAAATGTAAACTTCTATAAAGAACAATTAAGGAACAATCATCTTGACAAAGGGGTCATTTTGGATAGACAATAAGTAGACTTATACCTGCATTATCTTCTCAAAAAGATCATTCAAAGCCTGATTCGAGTGAGTAATTATCAGTGTTCTTTGAGATGGACAATTATGATACAGAACATTCAAGATTTGCACAGCTGTATCAGTCTTTCCGGTACCAGGTGGACCAACAACCATTGTTAACCCTGGCTGAATACCTGAGATTATGGCTCCGATCTGCAACATAGGAAAGAAAATGGAAACTTCTTTATAAGCATTCCGCAGAATGAATGTCACAACGAAAAACGATTTTAAGTTTTTCAGGTATACAAAGTTCAACTAGGACTCATAAAAATTGAAATTGGTTCTAAAGAAATGTTTGAAAATGAGTAGCATAATAATAGTTTTCACTAATGGCTGATTACATGGTTTGATCATTATTTCCAACAAGTGATGGGTTTAGGTGATTTCTGTTTTTCTTACGAGAAAAAATAACTTCCATATCGATCAAGGTATTTAACATACTTTCTCAAATTTACATTCCAAGTATCAAAATCACATGGCACTTGCACTTGTTTCTTTAAAATTCCCAGAAAGGCACAACTGCTTCAGATAAAAAAATATTAAAGAACAACTTTTTTACTGAATTTATAAATGGAAGGGTATAGATGGCATTGTTTTGTCTCTAAGGAAAAGTTCAGGTAAACCAAACTTCTCCGCCCTTAGAAACCATCCAAATTCGATAGCAATACAATGATAGATGACCAGATGTTCCATTCCTATTTTTATATTAGTTATTGTCTATTTGTTTCAAGTCAATCCAAATTCATACACAACATCAAAATTGATATAGCAATAGAGTGATAGATGACCTGGACGTTGGAGTCTATACAGAGAGACCATGTGGGAGACTATCTCCACAAATCAAGGACTGATGTAGACTTTCCATTTCCACAGAAAATGACATTTTTCGAACTCTTCACATTGTTTTGTTTCAGAATGGATGAAGAATAATGGAAGTAGTGTTTGCATGTTAGTACGAACAAGAAGCGAAGAAAGGTAAAGCAGAATAGGAAGGAAGTAGAAAGCAAGAGACCTAAAGTTAAAGCTCTAAGTGCATGTTGTAGCTTAAAGATTATATCTTCTTGTTGTTTCCGAACATCTCTATACTACAAAAATTGCAGCACCCACAAAATGTTAAAAGAAAATGCAGATCCATACAGTGATTAGGAAAGCTACTTAAACTTAGTATTGAAGCCCTTTTTCCTAAATGGTGCAAGAGAAGAACACACAAAAATATAACATGAAAATACAAAAGAAAATGCCGAAAAAGATGAGCAGGGATATATCTAATAAATAGGGAGTCATCTAAGTACCTGGGTGGGAGTAAATCTAACTGAGTTCTGCTTAGGCTTATCTTGGGGATATGGACCCGGATCAGGAGGGACATATGCCTCGACAATAAGCTTTTCACGCTCAGAACCTGCGTCCATCATATTAACATCATTCGTTGCATCTGTAGTGGACTTTTTATTTCCTGGAAGTGCAAGAGTACTGGTTTTTAGTGCCTTCGGGAACTTTATCCGAAATGGGGGTTCTGCATGCAAAAGTTCTGTTCCTTCTGGACTCATAAAGCAGACCTACAAAATGGTTGAAACAAGTAATTGGAACATATTTTACAAATTCTTCAATGCTAATGCATGAAAGTGTATACAAGATATGCATGAAACCTTTGATCCACATACTATCAAATAGATAACAGAACAAGAACTACCTGATAATCTGGAAAACCCTCTCTCAAATGGTCTGCATCAAGAAATGTGTCTTTGAAGTCTACTGTTTCAAGAAGATCAGGCATATTCGTCCACTGCGCAGCAGAAGGGTTCCCGTAGCCCAAGAATATATTGTGCAACCAGTCAGGAACAATACAAGATTCATTCATAAGGTCTCTTATGGACTCCAAAATTGCTTTGAAATTGTTTTCCTTGGGTTTCCTCCTCATTAATATATTAAATGTCCCATAAACATCTTCTGCACCTTTCTCTGCAATGTCGCTAACATCCATATAGTATTGTGCTGTATCTAGAGCAACAGTTACAGTTCGCAATTCACCTTTAGGAGGTTTCCACTCATCTCTTTTAACTCGCCCAGTGAAATCATTCATGAGAGCACCCTCCTCGTCACGAATCTCAATCACTTCGCACCCACGTACAAATTGAAGGCCAAGCCTCTCTGGTACACTCGACTTTGCACCTTCCTCTGCACTGAGAGGCTCAAAAGAAGGACGAATAGAAAGTAGAAATAATACATCATGCTCCTTAAGTGCATTCCATTCAGATCTCACATGTGCTTTATAACTGGAAATGCTGAATGTAACATCCGCTGTTACAGACGATGGCTTGACTTCACCAATATTTGGCTGCTTTACCTCAGTAATCTTAAATTCTTTGATTGGCACCGCCATCCTTGACCAACCACGAAAAGCAGTTTCTCCCTCATTATTTATGTAGGCAAGAAGGTGTGGTATGGCTTCCTGAATATCCTCACGGATTTCATATGTTGATTCAAGACGGAAAAGATTGAAATTTCTCAAGAGATAATCATGAAGCGTTAAAAATTGAAGATTAAGCTTCGGGAGTGCCAGGCATCCTTCCCCAGAGTAATTGATACTTGGTACAAGGCTTTCATCCCACATTATCAGCTCATTTGGATAGAGTGGAAGAGCATTTATTGCCTCCTTTTGGGACTGACGTTTCTCAAAAAAGGAGACCATGACTTCAATCAGAAAATCAACCCTTTCAGCCCAGGGATCATGGCTCGATACTAATTTGAGCTGTAAAGAAAAACTAGTGTTAGCCAAGACAGAATCATATACGAATGACAAGAACAAGATAACAGTTACAATTTCTAGACATTGGATATCAATTAAGATGCACAACAGAAGTAAATGAAAAACAAGTGTTCGTAAAACAATAGATCCATATGCCAAAGCACTCTCAGAAACTCCCTGCCCAACCCTTCTCCCTGGATGAAACCTAGATAAGTGAAAAAACCAATTCTGGGAGGACAATGATCAGAAAGTGGCCAAGATCAAACCTAAGACCCTTGAAAAGTTGTTGAAAGATATTTTCCACACGATAAACCAGCCTAGACAGTATTGTTATTAGGGTAGAACTTTACTCAGTTTAATTGATAATGTTTCTGTAAAATAGCGAATATGTGATGTGCATAGAACTACATACATAAAACAATATAACAATTATTACTATCAAAACATTATCCCGTCTGAACACCACCTCAGGTTTGCTACTAACCAACATCACATGTTCAGTTGATAAGAAGCTTTATTAATAGAAGGTTACCTGCACTGAGCAATTTTTTTTGTTTTATTTTTTTTATCCATGCAACCAAACTATCTCAGAAAAAGCCTACCGCTGAGAAGTAAATTTATAATGAACAGAAGACAGTAACAATCCACAAAACCCAGGGAAAAATGGTAATCTACCACTCACACAAAGAAAAAGGACGAAAAAGAAAAAAAGAAAGCAGCAACATTCCAGACTACATGGAATAACAGAGTCATTTGGGGCTGAATATAGGCTTGTAGGTCACCTAATGCCATGGTACATGCATAGATAGTAAAAGGATGGAAAACAACAACACCGAGGAACTTCTTAAAAAAAATACAACACCGAGAAACATTTAGAGACCTTGCAAAAAGTCCACTTAGAACAGTGAGAAATATATATGAATCATTCAGAATTGCTCTTAAAACAGCATAAGTAAAAGGGCCCGGAAATAAAGAAAACACACCAGCATAATATATTACAGACCTTATTGCAAACCAAGTCCTGTAGCACTTCAGGAGAAAGTACAGACAATTTCTTTGACAGATCAGCACGTTTGTGAATTGAACCGATATTACTCAACGCAAGTTCTCTCAACTACAATGGCCAAAACATAATATAAGTGAGATATAATATAAATAAACACAATAAATAACTGCAACTTAAAAAGATAGTGTAATTCATTGGTATTTCAACAATTAGGAGAACATTTTTTAGAAATATGATCACTCATGAATAAACCTTGGGAATTTTCTTAAATGCCAATAACTGGAAAGCCTGTAGGCGGTAATAATGAGCGAGGAGCACATCGTCGTCAGACAGCTGAGTACCAACATGATCATCAATCTCAAAGCCTTCATAAAACTGTAGCAGGTCAACCAGTTGTGCAAAAAGTCTCCCCCTCGCATGATTATAAAGAGCACTTAGATGACATTTGGAAACAACAGCAACGTCAGCGACAACAGGCCTCAGGAACCTGCAAGACAGAAATGAAAGGTTAAAAGGCCCTGATGAACAAACAAGAAAAAACAGAATATAATTGGTTCAGTTTGCAAATATACCTCCTTGTAGGCAGTTGGCTTAAGAGATCAATCAGAAATTCCATAAACCTCTCACAGTACAAGACACAAGCATTGTCAACTTGATCAAAACCATAAGAACCATGAAGTTGATTATCTTCATGATCAGACTGCTTCTGTGGGAAAACCTTGGAATCAAGTATCTGGAAAAGGGAAGGAACTAACATGTATAAGCTTCTTTTCATTTAATTTTTCATCATAAACATGAGATGTCCTCATGCAAGTACAACTACATGTCTATAATCAGTGAACTAGAAATAAAAAAGATACCTCCAGAAATTCTTCAATTAGATTCTTCAAGAACTTCACTTCAAGCATACTTGAGGGGTCAAAAGGCCCTCCTCGTTTCTTGGCTTCCTTAGCTTCTTTCTTAGTCATCTTTTTCCACTTCTTTATTAGATTTGGATTGAGGCACAGCTCCATCTTCAGACGAAAAATAAATAAAATCATCAAATCAAATGCATGGATAGGATTTGCAACTTACTAAATGCAAAACAAAGAATTGATGTTACCTGAAATCGACCAAACGACAAGCAATGCCACAACTGCAGACTTACTAGCTTCAGTACAGTCTCACTGACAATCTCATCTTCCAAGCTCTATCATCAAGCATCAAGTGTACAATAAGTGTAAATGCTAAACAAAAAAACCTTTTGGAATAACTGTTTTTCAAAGATAATGTACCTAAAAAGAAGAGAAGAAGCACAACAAAGCTCAAAAGTACAAAAAATGAAACACTAATAGCAATCAAGCAAGATGAATCTTTTAAGATCCATAAAAATAATAAAAAATTAAAAATAAAAGATACAGAAGGTATTTTACTAGTTATTTAAAAAAAAGGTATTTTACGGACTAGCAAGCATAGTCTTTTAAGGAGATTTTTGGTTGATTGTCCAAATACATGGTGTGAATTCCGCATGTAAGAGCAAGTCTAATGGACACCCTTACACCCTTGATATGGTGTAAGAGCAAGTCCATTGGACACCCTTATGCCCCAAAACCCACTCTCCAGCCGATAATTTGAAGAGTCTCTAACATCGAAGGACAGTTCACCAATCGGTGGACATTCCACCGATATTATTTTGTTAATAAAAATTATTTAAAATATCAACCTAATAGACTCCTCATTTTAAACACAAACCCACTAGACTTGTCCATCCTCACATTGTTAAATTTGTGGGTTAAGGGAACCAATTTGAGGTATCCCACTAGACTTACTCTAAGAGGCCAATATCTCTAGTACAAAAGATGGGTTAATATGAGCATTAATTACAAAGAAACATTATTTCACTTCTTAAAATCCATTTCCTTAGCATACTCGTCTGCAGAAAAAATCACCACCCAAGCCACCAATTTCTTATAAGAGAGATCATTTTTCTGTTTTACATCCTTAATGGAATAGGATGAAAGCCTGATATTCCTCCCAATTTTTTTAGGATCTAGGGCAGTGTTATCCTCCAAAAGCTAGATGATCTAAGCTTATATCAACGCAAGTTGAATGATAAGTACCAGAAATGAAATTTTATTGGGTCTATGATATCTTTTCTTTTAGGATATGATAATAAAAAATAAAAATAAACAGAATTTAAACATGCCGTAGTTTTTATGGAAAGTGAAAACCTCACAAATAAGAAACACAAACAGTTCAATACTATAAACTACTAGTCTACCACCTACAATGTATTTGATGCAAGCATACCTGAAAGATATTAATCATAAAAAGCAAGTAATTCGTCTTCTCTGCTATACTTAGTGTTCTTCCCTACAACCACAAATAAAAATCACAAGTACAATAAGATTCAAATCAATGTTTATGGAAACAAAATAAACATTTGACAGTTGAGAAACAAACTTGTTTGAAGTTAGGAAATGAAAAATAAAAAATAGATTAATTCCTTAATCTACATTCAAATGAATACAGCTTTTGACTTGGTTTCCTCTCCTTTTCGATTAATCAGTACATTGTGCAATAAGTAAAATCTCAAAACCAACTAGAAATAAACATAATTTGAACCTGTTCCTTAAGCCGAAGAACCCTTTCTAAGAACGCCTTGAACAAATCTTTTTTATCATAGAAGCACATCCATGCAGCAACATTCTCTCTAAACTGCAAAATTTAGTATTAACAAACTTCAAAAACTCTCCTAAAATTAATCTTTTACTTTATAAAAACTATTCATTTAGTGGATTAAAACATATATACCTTCTCGTTGATCATGAGGATCATCGACATGACATGCTCAAATGTGGCAGTTTCCGGATCGAAATTAGGCCAAAGATAATTCTCCAAGTACTGACTGACCTCCAAAATCATGACCCTCTGCAATGGTATAGTCTTGTGACCTTCTTTCACTAAAAGCTCCGTCTCGTAAATCTCCTTAACGAGGTCAGGGTTGAAAGGGGTAGGCTTTGAATCACCACTAGTTTTCGCCCAATTGCTGGAGGCAATTTTCGTTAACCTATCCCGTTGAATTTCAACAAGAGTGATGGAATTCGAAATATTCGTTCCGGGTTTTTGCTCAGGAGGCCTGTCTGGTATTTCGACTGGATACTCAGCGACTCTATGTCGCTTGAAGTCATAAGCTCCTGTTCCGTACACCTTCGTCATCCTGGATTTGAAGGGGTTTTAGGGTTTTGCACTGAATAAAACTAGGGTTTTGCTCTTGTGTTCACCGAACACTGATTCTAATTCTACTCAGCAAACAACTATTAACCTTCTTGAATAAAGGATTGGGAGACTGAATTCTTAGTTTAATTACGTAGAAATGTGAAGGGTTTCAAGGATTTGTTACAGTTCTTCTACAAGGTCAGGATGGCAATAGGAATTTCGACACGTAAGAGAAAGGTTTCTGGGGTACCTTTCCGAATCAGCTCTTTGGTTCTTCAACACCTCTCCGTCGCGGCCGCAGTCACTATGGCGGTGCTTCCTCTGTCGCCACTGTCACCACCACCAACACCAACATAGGTGTAGAAAACAGAGTGAAGTTGCTACAACTACAAGTGCTATTGAGATTTTAAACGAAAGCAAATTTCTTGTTAGCAAGGCGGCAAAAGTTCGGGACGGCTTACGAATGTTTCAAAGTCGGTAAAGGTCAAACATTGAAAATATTTTGATTTATATTTTTGGCTGCATATTTCCACACAACTAATTATTATCCCTATAACTTTTGGACGAATTGTTCACAAGTAACCCAGAACCCACAATATAAATTTCATAAAGTAATCTATTAGCAACATAGAACCGCTAAATTAAGGCCTCCTTTGCCAAAATTTATCACACAACTCTTTCTATATCCAAAAATCTTTATGCCATAAATTATTCTGTAAGAATCTTTTCTTTAAAAAATTTTAACAAACACGCATTTTATAAAACTTATTCAATTAACAAAAATTGGTCAAAACTAGGGTTTATTAGAGATTTCAGAGAGAGAAAGATCGCAAGTAATTTCAGAAAGTAGAGCAGATATTCCAAAATCTGTAATTTCAGAAGCAGAGAAAAAGATCTGAGATTGCAATTTCATAAAGGTAGAGAGGAATGATTTCTATAATTTCAGAAAGAAGAGAGGAGGGAAAAGAGGGAGATTGCATCTATAGTTTCAGAAATTGAGAGAAAATTTATGTTGTTTCCTCTTTCTGCCCTAATTTGAAATAGAGTTAAATAAGAGGGAAGAGAAAGGGAAATGGAGAAGAGAGATCAAAGTCCTACTTATGTGAGTTACAAGTTGCAGACCTCATTGAAAGCCATTAATGGAGCTTAGAGCTCCATGGACCTTGCGGAAGCCATTAATGGAGCTTTGAGCACTTCGCAATGGGAGGAGAAAGAAATAAATGGGAGAAAGAGAGAGAAAGGAAAGGATAAGAGAGAGAGAAAAGAGTACCGGTTCATGGAGATTAATTCTGAGTTCAGACAAGATGTGAAGGAAGAGAGTCTCTTGGTACTCGATAGTTGAAAGTCATCCTCATTGTCCGACAGTTTTTTAGAAATTGTTTATTGTTTATATAAACAAGTATTATCTATTTCTATTTTTAAACAGAAAGTCATTTCGAGATAACTAATTCTAGAAATTTTACCAAACAATTAAATAAAATCACATAATTGATTATGAGGCTCAAAATCGATTATGAGCCTCATAATCAATTATTTTAATTATTGCCAAACGGGCTCTAAGTGTTGTTAGAAATGCATAATCGACAAACCATTTTGTATTATCGATGGTATGAAACCAAATCGACAGTACAAATTTAAATTGTATGAATTTAGTGAAAAGTTGTGTGGAAATATGAGTGGCTTTATATTTTATTTATAATCGGTTATCTAAGAGATAATGAAGAGAAAAATGAAGTAGTAACTAGTAAAGTTGGAGAGGGAATCGATATGATAATATGAAGATGGAGGTTGCCCGGAATCAGTCCAAAATATGTGTATATTTAGATGTTTAAAAGACGTTTTAGATTAAACATTTTCGGTTCAATAAAACGTGTATTATCTTTGAATAATTTATTTAATTTATTTTTTGGCTGGAGTATTTTTTTTAGATGGGAGTTTTTGTATTTTATTAAAAAGTTATTCATTTAATGTGTATTAAACGTAGATTTAGTTGGGGTGATTGCTAACAAAATAAAGAACGAGTAATGCTACGTTGCCTGCACAGATGACTGCAAGCCTTACTGCCTATGATGTGTCATTGATCTGGCACTTGAAATTTGTGCAAGCCATCAGTGACATGGCACTCCAAACAAAGGAATCAGGGAGAGTGAGAGAAAGGAGAGAGAGGGAGAAGAGTGATGGGGGATGCCGGTGGGGAGAGATGAGTGATATAAGATGTTGACAGAGAGGGAGTTAGAGAGGCTAGAGAGAGAGATGGCCTGGAATTTTTTTTCCAGGCCATTACTCATCCGTGTGAAGAGAGGGGGGAGAGAGGCCTGAACTTTTTTTTTTCAGAGGGAACCACCGGTCCACCTCCACAGTACACCACTGCCAACCACCGTGCCATCACCAACACCATCTCTTTCTCTCTCTCTCTCAAATCTAAAAAATTCCAGATCTGAAATCAGATCTGGGTTTTTAGAAGAAAAAAAAAACCCTCTCACCCCTCTCTCTCTTAGATCTCTTCCAGATTGGAAAAAAAACACCCTCTCACCCCTATCATTTTCGTTCGATTGAGCAGATCAACCCTAAAAATCTCTTATTTTCATTCGTTGATGAAAAATTGGCTCTCAAGATCTTCAACTTCCTCCATGATGAACTGACGAGATTAAAGTTGCGTATGAGAAAATCATGAACTCTGCAGCAACTGTTAGGAAATTGCTAGTGATAGTAAGACTTTTTTTCTTTTATGAAGAAGATATCTTCAAAGATTTTGAAATTCTAAAGATTTGATTTCTTAGGTCCCTCCCTCNGACGTAGTGCTTCCACTACGTCTGGTGTTTTTAATTTTTATTTTTTTTAAAAAAATGACGGTTATATCCTTTTAACCAGTTTTTAAATAATTTCTCAAACTTTTTTAAAAATCTATCACTGTGTAACTCGGTCTTGTAGGCTAAATAAGAGAAAGCTAAAACACCTTTTTAGCTTATATGACTGTGGATGCTCTAACAAAATAAAGAATGAGAGAACAGGTTCAGGACTGTACAGAACCGAATATAATCATGGACCATTGAATAAAAAATGATTCAGCCCATGGCAAAGTAGAGGAAAAATTTTATAGGCGCCTACAAAATCTTGTATGCATCCCAGAGTAAATAGAAAGTATCTACATAGTGTGTGTCTCAAGAACCTGAACCATAATGAATAATGCTACAATGCCCACATAAAGTACGGTATTCTAGCACCGCACTCCAATCGGTAAGCTATTACCTCTCGTGATTTGAATCACGTCCTTGAGTTTCATAATTCTCAAACTTCAAGGCATGAACCACCATCCATCTTAGGGCAGTACGTAAATCCCCCCTTGTGCGGGCACTCTAGCATCACTCTTCCATAATGCATGTGTCATGAAATTAAAGGGAGTAAATTGGCAAACAAGCACACGGCCTGTGGCTGAGTAGGCTCAACTGCTTAAGGGAATGAACTGGGTTTAGGGATTTTGTTTGAAGCCAAGGCCCAACCCAACCCTGCCCAATTTCAGGCTGATTAGATTAGTCCCACCAGAGATGTAATTGTTGGCCGGGTTGGTTGATAATTTGGTAGACCACAAACTTCTGATCTTTGCCAAAAGAACTTTTGGGTACCGAAAATCTTGTAAAATTCATGCCAAAAGAGCTCATCAGATTGTTTTCAACTTGTCCGAATAAAGACCCGTACATGAACGGCATTTTGGGGGGTACAACAATGCGATCAGGCAATTTACATCTTTTTGTGGTTCACCAAGCAAAGATGAAATTTTCTTCGCCTCCGTGAAAACTTTTGCTCTGAAACCACGATGGAGAATAAGACATTACTGACATGGAGCAAGGCCTTGTTCATGGAATTTTGAAACTGAAAAATCTCAAAATAAGTACAATAGTGATGGAACTACTTAAGCTGAAAATATATGTTACACATCTAAATCTCCTGACATTAAATCGTAATCTGCTGCTAATCAAACTGCTGCCGAAGTTGCATCTCTGTTTCACTCTTCCAAGTAGAGTGGGATGATTGTCCCTTCATCCGCTTGTTCTTCTCCTTATCTTTGACAGTGGATCCCTTTTTCTTTTCTGATTCTGAGTTCTTGTCCGTTGGAGGGCGATCACCACAAACAGGGCAAACCATCCCTCTTGCATTCGAGAAGGTCTTGGGTATCCCACATTGTAGGCACATCCTGAAACAATTTCATAATGTTTTAGCCTTTTAGACATATAAGGGTCTCATGTGAACATAAACATAACTAGCTACAAGTGCGAAAGTAAGACAGCAGATGAACAGAAAAACCGTACTAGACCAGAATGTTAGCTCTCAGCGTTTTAGGTGGGACACAACTCGAGATGCAAAATTGTGAATGAAGAATTCTAGTCTTGCCTTTTCATTGAATGCAAAATCACAAAGAATAATTCAAATGAAACACTTCTTAAGACAAAATGCAGCAGATGTATGTCCCCCAGTTTCAAATAACATTTTAGAAGAACAAAGGCAAGTACCTCAAAAGATCTGCAGCATCCTTTGCATCTGGATTGGTTGCAGAAACCACACGCTTGCCTTCGGCATGTCCTGTGCTTGTGGAACCTTTTTGGGATGAGATTGATGTAGGAGGGTGGTTTCCATCGATGTCGCTCCTTACTCTGTCACGAATTCCTACCAGTTGAGCTTTGGCCTCCACCACTACACCTGGAAAAGAAAATGGAACACTAAGTTTCAGAGTTTTCTCGCTGCACGATATTTTAATATCCCAAAGAAAGCCAAGTAATAAACTAACATGCACCTTTTACTTTCATTTAACATATACAAACACTGCCCAGATCTTAAGTCAGATACATGTAGAAACTAAAATATCCATGATCAAGTCAAACCATGGCTGGTGAACTTCTTTTGTTCAGTAAAAGGTGTCCAAGTTATGTTAAACCTCATCCTTAGTAAACTTAACTGCATTTCATAGTTCTCACCTCACATTTTTTCCTATGGTTGTAAACTAAGGCATAAGTAGCCTAATTGGGTAACTGGTATCGCAAAACAGTTTATAGTAGTGGGGAATTACGTCTCTTTGGTTTGAAAAGTATGGCTGCCCTGTGTTGGTCCTCCTTTTAACCAAACAACACACAACAACCACACACAAACTCCCATAATATACTTTCACTACTGGTTCTGGTAGAAACTTAATTCAAGATTGATGAGGCCACTCAACTTATCCATACAGTTTAATATATCGGCAGTCAACATAACAATTCAGTGCTCTACCAGAAGTTTTAATCCCAAACTAACCAAAAAGGATTATCCTAATCAAAGGAACAACAGTTTTACCAATCATAGCAACAATTGTTTTATTTATTTTTTCTTGAAGCTTTCAATTGAAAATTTAGTGGATTTTTGTTTTGAACAATTGTTATGGTCTTTCACTCACAGAGTAAGGTTGGGAGTCAATATCACAATGGCTCTACCAGAAGTTTTAAGCTGAAACCAACCCACTAGGAACTATTCAAAGCAACAACAGTTCCATTAATCATATGATTCATATCCACAATATTTTTTTTTTTGTGTACTCTTTTGGTTGAAAGTTTTTCTGGATTTTCTGACACAAAAAAAAGTAAGCTTGGGAAAAAAGGTAGAATTTGAATAGTAAAAAACTTTATCAATTATAAAACCAAAATAGGTAATTACTATATATATGGTTATCTACCCAGAAAAGTTTACTATTATGGTTCAAAGTGGTATGATATATCATTTCAGTAAGAACCACAACAATAAGAAGGGGCATATTTGACTTGAAAATGGATTTGAGTTAATTGAAACCTTGTATACTATTTATAATATATTTGTTTTTCATAACTGGTGGAGTAGATAAGCAATATATTTTTTGCTTGCATGAAAAATAGTTTAGGTAATGTATCTTAGTAGGTATCTGTAATACTGTATTGCAAAAAAGGTAGATTTGTGGAATCAAAGATGGATATTCTAAGGGAACTGAAGTTGAAGAAGAATTAGTGAGAGAAAAAAATAAAGAAAAAAAGAAAAGAAAAGAAAAGCGAAAATAGAGTTTGAGGAGATTTAAAAGGTAGAAAATATTTTGGAGATAGAAGTCGAGAACATGGTGGTTAAGGTATGGAAAGGCCAATACAGACCCTTCAAGCAGGAGAAGGAAGAAACTCATTTCTAAAACCAAGAGGATTAGTTCTGGTGGAAGACCTCTTATATTTTTTTGAAAGATCAATCACAAACTACTTCAAATTCTATCAATTACAGTAATGCAAGATAACTAGACCTAAATTTGATGGTCAAGAAGAGTGAGGTAATATTCCAAAAGTCGGCTCTTTAATTTGAAAGTAAATGCGCAAGCAATCAGGGAAGAATAATCTTGTTATTTGATAGTAGAAGATTTGAATAAAGTTCGAATTTTTGGAGTAGATTCCACTTTCTCAAAGCCTATACTAATATAGTTTCTTATCATTATCAGATTCCAACAGTAAAAGTTTTTAGATTGCGAAAAGTATGATATAAATTCCAATGAAGGGATTGCAAACAAACTTCTAAAGATCATTAGTCTTCGGAAAGTAATTAGTGGCTTATTTATACATGAAAGTAGCAAAGACACAAATTGAGCGTTCAAATACATAATTTTAAAGAACACCACCAAAATTTTTCCAGCCAAATAGAATAAAAAGAACGATTCAAACCCTTTATTAAATGAGCTTACTCTGAAACAAAACATGAACTATTTTCATGAGCAGAAAAATATGCACCAAAGGAATAGAACGAATTTCAGTCTTAGAAATTTGGGGGGTTTATTTTTACCGGCTGGTAGATCTTTCTTCTCCCTCCGAGATTTATGGTAACCTCGTCTCCCTCTCGGGTCATTATCGATACTGGGAACATATTCAGCAACGCAGTTGTTGAGAAACTCTGGTGGTCCTGCAACCTCCAAGAACCAAAAAAACAATTCGACAGAAAAACTCCATTAAAAAACGTAGTTTTAGTCTCAGATTTCTGAATTAGGGCAAGTGAGAGAGAGGGTACCTCAGAAAATACATCGAAAGCTGATGGAAGGATAGAACCTCCGGATGATTTAGGAGGAGGATCAAATAAGGGTTTTTCATATCTTGAACGACTCTGAGAGATTCTGCGTTCGGATTCTTCTTCATCTTCATCATCACTTACAAGAGAATCCCGAAATCTATCTTCATCTTCTTCTTCGGCAGAAGAATAGCCCTGTAAAAGTGCTAAACTTGCCATTCTCTTCTTCTTTTAATGTTCGAAGATCAAGGGACAATCAAAGAAGACCAAATTACCAAACTGTATCTCTCTCTCCTCCCTGTCTCGGCAGCTTATTAGCCTAATCGACTGGATATGATACTAAAGATTCTCAGCCGTTGGATTTTCCTTGATTTCGTGTGCTTTTAGCCCAGGAAAGTTATGCCCAAAATTCGGGTGGAGCTTAGGTTGATGGGTTGGTTACCCGAATAAACCCAAACCTTTAGATTACGTATTCGAACCGTGCATCATATGGCCCAGAAGTGGGTCCACCGCCCAGAAGGACCATAACTAACGGTTCAGATCATAAGTAAGCGTACGGAAAAACAAGAAATAAGGACATCGATAATCGAGTTTTCATTTCATGTTGAGCTGGCCTGCACGGATAATGCGGCCTACTAAATACGGAGCACGCCAGTACTACACAAACCTCCATACCACAGAAACCTTCCTCCTCTTCTTCAGTCAAAAAAAAAAAAAGAAAACTTCTTCAACAAGCTCTGTCTAAAAACAATTCTCATTCTTCAATAATCCCTCTCTTTCTCTCTCATCTTTACTTCTCTTTTTTTTGGGTCATCAGTTATGGTTCTTCGTAATTATAAACCCTAATAGTACCTGAAGTAAAATCTCTTTCTCTTATTTGCAATGTAGTTGATCTTCAGTACCTCTGCCAGAGAAGTGATCGGGAATGGCAAAATATCACCGTAACAACGTCGGATCTTTAGTTATTGACCGCCATGGCGGTGGAAACTTCCGGTTATGGTCAGCATTTTCTGGTGTTGCTTTCCGACGAAAACTCTTAGATACTATGCGATGTGGTATTTCCCGCCATCGGTATGAAGAAGATTCCGACGTCAGATCGCCGGAGCAGCAGCCACAACAACAGCAGGTATCAGAGTCGAAGAGGAATAATGGCGGATCGGAGACGTTATCGGAGATTTTAAACTCATCTGAAGCGTCGACGGAGAACAGTTTAGAAGAGACGGATGAAGAAGCGAAGAGGAAGATTAAGGTTTTTGAAGAACTTCAAAATGTGGTGAAGAAATTTCAGTTAGAAGAAGAAGGATCACAACAGATGGAAGCAGCATTGGATGTGAGAAGACTCGCTAAAGATGATTCAGAAGCTAGAGTAACCCTAGCAATGCTTGGAGCAATTCCTCCTCTTGTTGGAATGCTTGATTCAATTGATGTTGATTTTCAGATCGCTTCACTCTACGCTCTTCTCAATCTAGGAATTGGCAACGATACGTAAAGATAATTCAAACTTATCTGTTTTCGTTTTCACATTTGTTTTCTACAGTTTCTTCCCTTAAATCGTCTCCCCTGTTTTTACAAAAATCTGAATCTAATAACAACTTTCTTCAAGCTGCAGGAATAAATCTGCCATTGTTGAAGCAGGAGCTATTCATAAGATGTTAAAGCTGATTGAATCGCCAGAAAACTCTCCAAATCCATCAGTATCCGAAGCAATCGTGGCAAATTTCCTCGGGTTAAGTGCTCTTGATTCAAATAAACCAGTGATCGGTTCCTCAGGTGCGATTCCTTTTCTAGTTAAAACCCTAAAAAATGAAAAAACCAGTTTACAAGCAAAGCAGGATTCATTCAGAGCAATCTACAACCTCTCAATTACCCCTACAAACGTTTCAGAAATTCTAGAAACCGATTTAATTCCTTTCCTTTTAAACACACTGGGTGACATGGAAGTTAGTGAGAGAATCTTGTCTATTCTCAGTAATGTAGTTTCAACACCAGAAGGGCGTAAAGGGATCAGCAACTCGTCCGATTCATTTCCAATCCTAATTGATGTATTGAATTGGACCGATTCACCTGGTTGTCAAGAGAAAGTAACCTACATTCTAATGGTAATGGCTCATAAAGCTTATGGAGATCGACAAGCCATGATTGAAGCTGGAATTGCATCTTCTTTACTTGAATTAACCCTACTTGGAAGTACATTATCACAAAAAAGGGCATCAAGGATTTTAGAATGTTTGAGAGTTGATAAAAGAAAGCAAATTTCAGAAGGGAATAATAATTACAGTGGAGGAGTAGGAGCAGTTTCAGCACCAATTTGTGGTGGGTCTTCATCAGGACCAAATAAGCAAGATCTAAAACAGGTTTTTGAGGAAGAAGAAGAAGATATGATGAGTGAAGAGAAAAAAGCTGTGAAACACTTGGTTCAACAGAGTTTGCAGAATAACATGAGAAGGATTGTTAAAAGAGCAAACTTGCCTCAAGAATTTGTTCCTTCTGATCATTTTAAGTCACTTACTGCAACTTCTACTTCTAAAAGTTTACCCTTCTGAGAAAAATGGAGGAATTGCTGGGTGGTTTGAAGGTGAAAAGAAATCCAAAGTAAGTTCTCTTTTCTCTGTCTTCGTTTTATTATTCTTGAGTTAATTTCTGATTTACCCTATTTATTCTTGCATTTCCCTTGCACCTGATCGTGGTGCGATATGAGGATGACTTTATTTGAGGACGATCTATATGGTCATTTCCATCATCCTCACACCAATCACATTGTTTTAAAACTTCTAATAATTGAAATTTTATGCTTTATGACCTCATCCAATTTACGCTTAATTTTCAAAATACATTTGAGGAGGTTTCAAACAACATTTTGGATTATGAATTACATTGCTTCTTTTAGTCTCTTCGCATAAAAAAGATCAGTCATTGAATCATCTCTATGTCCATCTACTTAAGCAGGTATAGGCAGAGAATCTGAATAAGTTGGGTGTACCATGTAAAAATTTGGTTGAAATATTTGGCACTAAGACTTTGGACAAGTATGTTTCAACTGATGAATTCTACTGTGTGACAGCTTGCAAAAGGATGAAAGCTTTCTGCTTTACCCTCAAAAGCTTACAACTACTTTTACTACAACCTACTGGAGAGGGGTGGGTGGGGCATGAGGAGTGAACCTTAAAAAAAAAAAAACAGAATAAATTACCTCATTTTTCTTGGAATTTAATAGTTATACAGTTAATCGAGGGGTCACATTTGTACATAATTGTCGATGGCATACTTTAATGTTGATATCATATTTTACAATTTTAGACAAGTTGGGAAGGGTCGTATGTCATTTTCTTCTACTATAGAATTGGCAACTTCACATCACTTTTCCAATCGACGAATCTTTTACTTTGTGGGTTGTCTTTCTTTTCTTAAGTTTATGAATGAGACTCTTATTAGGGTTCCTAACAAGAATTTTTGGATTCTTGCACTTGGTTTGAATTTGTTAAGCAAAATAATACATATAATTAACCTATCTTCTGTTGTTATTTGTTAACAATCTTTTGTTGCTTAGTTTAATGATATTTCACTCATTTTTTTTTTAGTCCTCAGTTGTAGGATCTTCATGCTGTTACCCACATGAATTAACGGCGTTAAGATCTTGCGACTGGGTGCTGAAAAAAAAAGTGAGCGCCCCGAGCGTGTTGAATTGGGAAGTAAACTCCGGGGCACGTTGAAGTGGAACTCTTTGTTTAATATTCTTAGTGTGGTGCTATTGGGACCGAATGGTTTGGGGATTGATGAAAAATTGTATCGGAGGGCTGAAATTTAGTGAGGGTCTTATATACATTAATGCAATTGACTTGATTACTAATTAAACCTTACTTTTTTCTAATCCATCAGGTACTGCTAATCAAATTGATGGAGAGGAGAAACAGGTTGAACTGCTCTTAGTGAGGACCATGTGCAATTTCTCCTCGGGTACATATAGTAGATTACATAAAATGCTGCTCATTGTCGGGTACAGTTATGGCAGATCATGTTATAGATATTTTATACTTCTCACATGTAGCTCCATAGTTGTTTCTTCCCCCTCTTCACCTGTTGTAAATATGCATAAATATTTTGTAGTAATCTATTTGCTACAAGCAATTTTGTTTAGTTTAATTAGGTGGTGTTTGGTAAATGGAATGGACTTTGAAATGTTATGTCGGAATGGATTTTAAGTGTTGAAAACTTAAAAAGACAGACGTTACTTGGTCTGATACTCCTGCTCCGCTCATATGTGGTTTTGCTCTGATGGCTCTGGGTATGTTATATTCTAAGATGGTTAATAACAAGTCAAAACGATATTCATTTTGAGTTGCATTTGGTTCGCGATCCAAAATGTAAGAACCTAGAATGCTTGCTGAAAATTTAGGTGTATTAAAAAACTTTTTAGTACTTGAAAACACGTTTGAGGATTGTTTTCTAATATAAGCAATGAAAATGAAATATCCATTTCCATTTTACTGAAAAACATAGAAAAAACAACTTTTCCTTTTTTTTTCTTTTTTTTTTCTTTTTTTTCATTTTAAAATTGAGTGAGGACATATAGCCCCTGCCCAAAGTTAGCCTCTCCATCTTGACCGTTGATTTATTTTTTGTAGACGGTGGATATACTCAACAAGTGGCGAGCCAAAAATAATAATTAAGCTGGCTTTTCTTCCGGGCTCGGCTAATGCTTTTAGCTTCTTCTCTTTCTCTCTCACTAACTCTTCTTTCTCCTTTATCTGTTCTTCTTTATCCCTTCTTAGCCCTATCTTATAGGAGGCTCATCTAGGTGTAGAAAATTTCAAGAAAAAAAGTACAAGATCGATGTGAATACTTGGAGGATTAAATCTGAACAATCCCATACAAAAGGGGTAAAAGGGTGTCAAAATCAAACCAAAAGAACTAATTACAGTACATTTTGAATGCCAAAAGAACACCAGATCATGCGAATCAAAGGCCTAAAATATATAAAATTCCATCATAAAATCTAATGTTAAATCCTAATTAACCGGAGCGCCGGTCAAAGCGGGAACGAAAGCGGGAGCGGGAGCGGGAGCGTCGGAGCGGCCGATTAAAAAATGTTCTTAGTTCTAAAATACCTTCAGAGCGGGAGCGTCGGAGCGTCGTTCAGAGCGGGAGCGCGAGGTTCCTGAGCGGGAGCGTCACCCCTATACCAAGGTTTCGGTTACTAAGGTAAAATCCATACATAAACATCAAAACGATGTTCATTGAAACCCAAAACCCCAAGCCCTCATTAAAACAGAAAATTAAAAAGGACTACATTAAGCGGGGAAAGGAGAAAAATCCCTAGAATCATACAAACAAAAACAAAAATATAGAATACAGACAGATACAACAAAAAAGATTAATAAGGTCGATCTTCTTCGTCATTGCAAACCCTAACCCTTTCCCGTCTATTATTTTCAGGCGGTGTCGTAGGCTATATTTTGTTGTAAAATTTCCAAAATAGTTTTGGGTTGGTTTGTTGCTTTAACTCTTTTTTGATTTAGTCTCACATTGCTTGCGAAAGGGCGCACTTTGCACGTCGCTAAGAGCTATTTGAGCCTTAATCTTTTCCAAAAATGAGATGGTGTCATTGTAGTATCGATACCAGCCAAAGAGAACTTGTCAGATGAGGCTAATATCGATAATGACTAAGTTAGTATCGATACCTACTAGAATAGTGTGACTGGTAGTGTTCAAATCACACCAGTATCCAAGGTGATCCGAAGTCATTTTTTGAATGGGTATCGATACTCACTCGCACCAGTTCAGAACAATCACCATTTTTGCTCCGAAATGGTGCTTCCAAGACTATAAATACATGGTTTCTTAGCCATTCTCAATACACTTCGAATTCTTAAGAAAACCAAAGTAAAGTTAGAGTATTTTTGGCATTGTCTGAGATCAAAAAGAGTGTTATTGAGTTGTGATCGAATCTTGCACATTCGAACTCACAAATCCTACGGTTAGACTCCACTGTATCCTGAGAACATATTTCAAATACCCTGGTGCAATTATAGGGGTGAAATATTATTTGAAATACAGCGATTATGTGCCTTAGAGTTTTTAAACCTTCAAGTTTCTATTACTGTTCCGTATAATTTTTCCAACATATTTAATAACAGATTATCTGTTACAAAGATGTTGGCCAGATAGCTCGCCTGCACTTGCGCTTCCATGAACCTCCACGACGACGGTCAGAGGTTTTTATATGACCAATGATGAAGCTTCAATGGAAAAGAGAATCTCAATGACGGTCGAGATTAAAAGCCCCTTTCAAAACCCTATCTTCCTCATCCAATTTCAGATCTGATCAATAAAATCCCTCACCAACAAAATATTAGAACCCTCCTCTTGATTTTCTCTATACTTACTCTCCCATCTTCCAAACCAGGAATAAAACCTTCAAAGAGAAATGAAGAGTTTCAGTTCCAAAGCTTAAATTTGTTGCTCTGATGGCGGTCATTTTCATCGTTTTCCCTCTCATCGGAGACACTTATACTGTTAATGCTCCGACTCCAAGCCCTATAGATTTTTCCGATCAAATCTAAATGGTTTTCTTTTGTTTTTTGTTTAGGTAGTGGTAGCAGTGGTGGAGATCTGGAGAGAGAGAGAGAGAGAGAGAGAGAGAGAGAGGGAGATCTGGAAAGAAAGTGGCGTCGGATTGTTCTCTCACCGGTGGGGTTTATTTTTAATGGCGGAGATGTAAGGAGAAAGAAGAGTTACGGACCTTACGGTGATGGAGAGAGGAAGAAAAAAAGCTATTAGCCGAGCCAAGAATAAAAACCGGCTCAATTATTACTTTTGGCTTACCACGTGTCAAATATATCTTCCGTCCATAAAATGCAAAGCAACGGTTAGGATGGTGAGGCCAACTTTGGGCTATATAAGAGGGGCTATATACCCTCTCTCTTTAAAATTTTAGGCTGTTTTCTAGATTGTATAGACAAATTTCTTTGTAAAAAAACTTACCGACCAACATATATTTTCAGGATCTTTTTCGTATTCTTTTTATTGAAAGAGAATGAATTGTATCTGGATCATTAAAAAAAGTTGAATATCTTGTGGTTTAATAAAATAATGACAGTCCTAAATGTGAGGGTTAATGGTTGAGATCTTTTTATGAAGGCTCTGGATTTTTACCAAGCATAGCTGTATAAATGTGTAATGCTTGGAAGTTGGAATGTGTTCCTCGAACAAGGGCTTGTATTTTTAATTTGGTTCTTTCGATTTCTAAGTATAAAAGACTGCCCGGCGGAGAGCTTATTATTATTATTGGAGCGACCAAATGCCAAACTAAATCAAAAGCATGGGTCGCATTATGGGGTTTTACTGCAAATCGCTCAAATCACTTTTGTGAAGGGAATGGCGATCATTTATGAAATATAAACACTTTTTTAAACTATGCATAGTGTTTGCGTCGTGTTTTTGTCCTATTTTTAGTTGAAAAATTAAAAAAAAACTCGTGTCATATTCTTGTATGGTGTTTTTGTCTGCATCCCTTCATTGTGTCCGTGCTTTATAACTGGCGAGTCGGAAACCGTCGTACAAAAACCTTTTCCAGCCGTTAATGCCAGATCACTATATAAAGACTTTTTGGCAGCATAAAAATTATGGTGGGTGTCATTCCACGTCCCCTACACATAAATCAAGAGAGATTGTCATAAATGAAAAAAATAAGAAATTCTCACCACATGATGCGACTTGCGAGCCCTTGACCTCAATTAAGTATCCCATCCAATAAATCCCTCATTGATTTCCATTTAATGTGGTAGCATCTCTACAAACATATTTAAGTCAAAAATCTTAAATGGGCTAGTTGAAAATTCTGCCATGTCAAACAAGAAATTATCGAGAGACTTGTGAGGATGCAACATGACAAAGCATTTTCATTTTCTCCTCTCTCTTTCTCTCTTCCGCGATAACTCGAGTGATTTGAATCTGAATGGGTTGGACTCATCCACAATTTTGTGTTAAAGCTAGCTCGAAGTAAAACACACTGAAAGCAGGTCGAGTCCTATGTGAATTGGCTCTTCATTGCTGTTTGAATCGATAGACACATTGATTTGAATTGATGAATCATTCAAAATAAATATTAACTATAAATATTCAGACCTTATTTCATTAAATTCATGTTGAGACTTATTACAAATTAGTAATGATTGCACTCCTATAGCGACAATCAAAACAAATGTCATAAAACTTTGATACGTAATTTTTCTAAAAAATTTACAGAATACCAAACACAACCTTAGATGTACAAGAAAAACATATCTGTTTTATAATTCACGTACAACATATTAAATACATGCATTTTTTTTTTCTTGGTCTTCTTTTTCACCATTGAATTCTGTACGAATCAAATGTAAATTGAGCGGTTCAACTCTGAAAGTTTTTGTTATAACTACAATTCAACCAACCATGTGTACTCTGAGAATTAGTTTGGAAACCTAACTCCGCTTTTAGTGATATGAATGTCACACTGATGCATGCCCTACCCTACTTCAATAAATTTGTCTTGAAGTTGGTTAATTTCCAACACAATACCCTAATTAAAAGCATATGATTTGGATTCGTTTTTATTTTTGTTTTCTAGCTTGTCAGTCATCAGTTATGGAGTCTGACCTTCAATGGGCCATTGGGCCTACCTTCTTTGAAATATAGTTTTTCTACGCGTAGTGCTATGACCTAATGCAAGATCTACGGTTTTTGTGCATTCATGAGGAGCCCCATAATTCATGATGTAACGTGTAAATTTATAGGAGTCGTGGGATCATGCATATTTCTTAACTTTTTTTATTTATTTTTATTTTCAATTTTTTTGAAGAAAAAGTTGTGGTAAAAATTGGCAAGAAATTGCTTTATACCATGCTCTTATAATCTTGGCAAAAATGTAAAATTTAATCATACTACAGTAGGCTAGGCATAACGCTTTGGATTTGGGCCAAGGTGGTGTTTGGTTTTCTTAGAAATCCAAAAGGCCCGACCACAAGGAGCCAACTATCCACCCCTGAATGCCCAATCTTGTATGAGCCCTCAACTCCAGCCCAACTCTACTGGGACCCCACCAAAACCTATTAGAGTCCCTCAAGCCTATTCCAACCTAGGCCCAACCCATCTCCCAAAACTACTTGGTCTTGGGAACGGGACCCAAATCAAAGTCCAATTTAAGTTAGGGGCTGGATATTTTATAACTGAGTAATTATTTTTTTATTAACACTATTTTATTCATACACTCTGCTTACAGCACGAGCAAATTGATATCGACAGTAGGATTTTCGACATTTCAATCCTAAGTTGAACCATCTGGATTGATCGATCCAAGTCCGACGTCAACCCCATGCGAGTAAAAAAGATTAAAATTTTATTTTTTCGAAAAAAAAAAAAACAAAACAAGAACGATCTAACCCATCCGAGTTGATTCGATCTGAACAATCCAGTCCATTCTGGACGATTTGTACAACAAGTCAATCGGTTCAGGTCACGGATAAACGGGTACCCATTAACACAAATTGACTACCCATTGACGACAAAAAGTTCACTCCGCGGAAAAAGCATTCGCTACCCTACCCACCTCACCATTAATCCTACGCAAGAAGCAATACCATATAGTGTTTGTGATATACCATTGTGATTTGCATCTATCCTATAGTGTTATGCGTCCCCAGTAGATTGTGACTTCTGTAGAAAATTTTGTAGGTTTTTCGGTAACCCTAGCATCACCGTATTGCTAATTGCCACCCGTCTATGTTTGGAAGAAAGTAAACCAGCAGGGTTTGGTTCAGTGGTCGGCCAATTGGTTTTCACATAGGGTGTCCGGATTCGATCCTCCTGAGCTCTCTCTTGGTGGCCACCCAGATAGATTCGAAATTGGATGTGTGCAAATGGGAGGGGTTTGCTACCATCCCCAAGGATTAGGTGGGTGCCCAATGTGGTGGCCCGGATACCTTGGTCATCAAAAAAAAAAAATGTTTGGAAGAAAGTAATGATCAATCAATGAAAGGATTTAAAAATCACTAAATATGGTGATAAACAGAAAAACGGTTGCATTGGGTGTACCGAGTTAAGAATACCAGCCACCATGGTTGAAAATGAACAAAAAGTACAGCACTGCCTACCTACCAAAACCCCTAACAGGAAGGAAAAGTAATCAATGGCATCACATCTCTGCAAATGTTATGGTTGAAACTTTGTTTACAACAACCCCAAATACTGTAGTGTATAAAACAACAATTAAGTACAAAGAAACTGTCTCTACTCTGCGGCTGAATGACTGATTCTGGATTGGAGCTGCTGAGAACCATGTCAGTAAATAAGTACCACTAAATAGTTTTAAGAAATTTCTTTAATTAAAACGATATAAATTATGTATTAAACTTTATTATATATAAAGACATACGTGACATACTCATATGTAATCGTGTACTCCACTAAATACATACAAAGATTTGAGTTATAACTTCATAATATTAACAACA